>VWZK01018576.1:70866-128982 GCA_013396935.1 Baryphthengus martii | reverse complement strand
GGGGGGGGGGTTGTTAAGAGTCTGTCTCCTCGGAGAGCCACTATTTGTGTGTTTGAACTTTGTGTTTTTTTTGGGTTGGGGTTTGGGAGAAGGACCAGGAGACGAGCTACACCATCATCAAATCCAAAGAGACAGCAATTACGGCAAATGGCTTGAAACCAGGCTCTGCGTACGTCTTCCAGATCCGAGCCCGGACAGCTGCTGGCTATGGTGGCTTCAGCCGAAGGTTTGAGTTTGAAACCAGCCCAGTGTGTAAGTCCTTTTGCTTACTGTCAGCCTGTGCCTCTGGAATGATTACCAGAAATGAGTCAGGGGATTGATACCTTTGCAGAGAGCTCTTCCTTGTTCTGGCCTCATCCCTTGACTTTGGAAACATCAGGCACATCGTGACCATGCACTGGACAGGGTAACATATCTGTCCTTGCTTCCTTGACTCACATGATGAGGTGGGAGGTAAAGTCAGGAGATCTTCAGGCTCTAGAAATTTTTAGTATTCCTTGCTTAGAAAAATTCTTTATTTATGTGAGCTGATGCAAAAGAGGACAAGAGATCTCCTCTCAGAAGAGACAGAGGGGATGGGACCTGCTCCTCCACACTTCTTAATGGCTGTCTGCAGAGGATGCTGAGCTCTATTAAATATCTGCATCTGGGGGAAAAAAAATGAGATGGTGCCTCTCTGCAAGGGGAAGAATTGAACCAGCATTAGCATCTCTTGATGTAAGTTCCTGTCAAATTGAAAGATGGTTTCTGTTGACTGCCAATGCCACAGCCTTGAGGAAAGGAATTTGATTTGTGATCAGAAATGGGAAAAATGTGCACTGCAGGCACAGGAGTTTTGCCTGGCCTGTTACAAATTTGTGGGGTTTGAAATTTTTTAATTATTATTATTTTTAGTGAATCAGATGATCCAGGTCTGGATTCTGAAGCAAATTCTCTGTCAGGGTGGACACCCGAGGCATGCAGAAGCTCAGCTTCTCTTTCGCCTATGTTCAGGCACAGCTGTGGGGAAATTCTTTTTGTTCCCATTACCAAATTTTTGCAGAGGTATCAAAGATAATTTTCTCCCTCGGAAAACAGGTCCTATCTATTTCAGTTTCACAACTGTCATTTATTAATTTTTTGTACCATTTGCATGTAAGAGAAATTCTGTGGTGGGAATATTCTGTTCATTCCTGTGGGAAAGAGCCTGTTTCCTGTCTGTTTTCCTTGGATATTTATATTCATCAATACTCTGATTACTGTTACTCCAGTTCATTTAAAATTCATCATCTTTGAGATGAAGATGCCAAGTTGTCTTTTCAGTGCATGCTACCTTTGAAGCTGTAATAGATTTTAAAGGAATCATTATACCCATGCAGATATAGCAGTGGAGCCAGTGATTGAACTAATACAGTGCAAATTACATCACGATGCAAACATTAATGCAATAAGAATGGTCTATTTAATGTATTTCTTATTGTATTAGCCATTATTCGTGCACTATAAGTAGCAACAAAATCTTGTTATGCCAAAAATTATTCTATATTATACTAAGGAAATTTTGCTTGCAGTTGGAAAGTTTCTAGTCTAGAGTCATCTGAGTACTATTGTGTTCCAGAGTATTAATAGAGAATACATGAAATATGTGCACATTTGATCCAGTGCCATTGGTATCTACAACCCTGGTCCAAAAATAATGGCACTTCATAAAGCCTATCGTGTAATTATCTGTGTTAATCAGGATTTTTTTGACGGTAACATCTTTTACCACTTGAAATCACTTGAGTCATTTAGTCACATCTATTTCCCAGACTTCTTAGCATTTCAAATCAAAGGAGTAGGTACTTGTCTGATACTAAGGAGCTGTATCTGTAGTCAGAAGAATACCCTAATGTAAGGTCACCAATTTGGGAGCTGGAAATTGTTCCTCTCTTGGACTTGAGCTCTGGATGAAGCGAGTCTTAACCAGATATTTAAACCCTTGGTAGAACTGAAATGCAACATAAGCCTTAGCATCTTGCAAAATGCAAAAAAAAAAAAACAACTTTGAGATTTAAAAACTTTTAAAAAGCTATTAATTTTTTTCCAAGGCCCTATATAGTGTCAGTATTAGTGCCAGAAGTGGGACCAGACTCCTACTGCTTTCCTCCACATCCCAGAGAATATGAAAGCAGGCAGAGATCAAATCTCACTGCTACACTGCAGTTCAGTTCTGAACCTCTTGTGAGAGCCAAAGAAATTATTTTGATTCAAGCACAAATGAAAACCTTTCAATGACTGTTGTGAGAATCAGAAATAGCATCCAAAATCATTTGGACTAAACAACAAGTTTGGTTTCCAATCTGGAAGGGTTCTGTTAACTTATTTTTAACACACTTGGAGAAAATACGAAACAACAGCCTGAGGAATACAGTGGAGGGGGGAAGCCATAACTTGTTTTGGACTTTTTTTTCCAAATTTTGTTGGTTTTTTTTTACATACTGATGCCTGCACGTGCAATTCTGCAGAGCACCACCATTCAGCCAGGGCTTCATTTTTCAGCAGGAGTTTTTTATTTGAGTGGAAGCTGTTGCTGGATGTATCCACTTGCTGCTGTCCTCCTTTCCAAATGCTACTAAGCTCATCTAGCCCTGATAAAACTAACTGTGCCAAAAGCTGTTTTTCGGCTGGATTGGTGAGCTAATCCAGCTGGTCAACTGAGCAGGAGTGAGAACGTGTCACCAAGAGGTGAGGGAGGGGTAATGCAGCTCCCCCCACCCTGGCTTCAAATGGCAGCAAGGTCCCAGCTCTGCTTATGAATTCAGAGGTTTTAGCTGCCGTAGATCACAACAGGATTTATCTCATTTCCTCATCCCTTGAGCTGTGCAAAAAAACACCAGTTGCAGCTTAATGTTCTCCTTTAAATGTTTTTCTTTTTAATTATTTTGTCAAGAAAGCAATAAAACATCATCTTAAGGAGCCTCCATAAATTCATGAGGCTAATAAAATCTCTGGATGATGGCACAGGTTTGGAGCAGTTAGCATTAAATATTTAATGTATCACGGCCAATCCTTCTGAAATCATTTACATTGCTGTAGTAGGTCTGTGCCGCTCACCACTGAATGCCAGAGAGTTCCTATGCAAAGAGCTTCTTGAAACCCATTGACGCAGATCAATGTTTAATGCCATACCTTTTCGTCTTTCTTTTCGTTCAACAATTAATATGGGACTATATCCAGCTGTTTTATAGCCTCTATGAAGTTAATCCTGTGCTAAGGACCTCTTTTTACTTCAACCATTTAGTTAAAGACTTCTTCAGTGCAGTCAATCCCTGCTGCTCTCTGGAGGGGATGAAGCTTCATCCCAGGCTGGCACAAGGGTAGGAGCTATAGGCTTTTCCCCACACAGCAGCTGAGGAGCTGATTTTGCTGGGAGGAAGCCAGATTCGTACCCTGGGGAGGTTAAATAGATGCAGCTAAATAAGCTGGTAGTGGAGATGGCAAGGTGAGGAGTCTTTGGTTTCTGCTTGGGCAACCCCACCTGCTGACCTCTGGGAAGAGAGAGAGATGGGCTCCTGCAGGGGAATTGTCTTGCAAAGCAGGTAAACAAAATAAAAGTGGTGTTAGCATTTCCATTTTACAGGCTGCAGGAGCATGCTCACCTGCTCTTAATTAACCTGTTGTAAAACCCAGTTCTTGAACAGCTTTCCTGGCCTTTCTCCTGGCATCTGTATCACAGGGCTCATCTCCTGCCTTTTGGCAGGAGGACAGATTTATACGAGGCAGGGGCTGAGTGAGCTCTGCATCCCTTGGCCAGTGAAAAGACTAGCCAGCCTATATGTCTTAGCAAATTTCTCTTTTACAATGGGCGCCTTCTGGCCATGTGCTATAGATACCACAAGGAGTTAGATTTTAATTGTTTATAACTTCTTGAAGTGCAAGTAATGCTCTTTATCTCGGACCTCTTGCTTTTGTCTCTTAACATTCCATAAATGTTCTCTCTGCAAATTGGAACCTGCTGAGTTTTCATCTTTTATCACTATGATTTCTAATGCAGCTAAACCAGGAAAACAAGCTTGAGTTTGCAAACTCAAAGGCTGCTTTCTGCAACACTCTGCTTTCTGAATGCAGTGATCAGATGCGATTTTGCTGGGGTTTTGGCTTGTTTTTGCATGTGTTTTTGGTTTCTTTCCACCCATTTCCTTTCCAAACTAGAAACAGACAGCAAAGGCAGGAAATGCGAACTGTAAGAGAAGAAATGAACTGGTAAGACTTGAAACCTTGCTGGCAGCTTCACTAGAAAGACTCATGTGAGTGCTGACTATCATTTTAACCCTAATTTCCATTTTCTGTTTCTCATCTCAGCAGTAGCTGCATCCAGTGACCAGAGCCAGATTCCTATAATTGTTGTGTCTGTAACAGTGGGAGTCATTCTACTGGCTGTTGTTATTGGTTTCCTTCTCAGCGGAAGGTAAGAGAAGAAGCTGTGTATTTATACTTCTCCAACTTTTGTAATAACTTTTATCTGACCAGCTGATTAACATGGTTTAAGTGAAAGCAGCATGTGAACGAAGCTGTCGAGTGGTAGCGCTGTAAAACAGCACAAAGGTGGGCTGATTGATCTGTTTGGACAGGCAGGAATGGCAAGGGCTCGCTCACAGATATATTCAGTTTCCCAAGGATTTTCATCTCTGTGTAGACTGATGCTGAATATTCAGCTTGATTCTCACAGGATTGTTTGCACATTCCTTTAAAAAAAAGCAAAACGTGTTATTACAGGTAAAATATCCTGAAGCCCACGTGTCTGCACTCAGAGCTCACAATGGGCTTTGCTTATAGAGAAAACTTGACTTCAGGAAAACACTTGCAAAGAAGAGAAGAAACCCAGCCGAACGGTCAAACACCCCAAGTTTTAGTCAGGTCTGGATTTCATTTTTCATATGTAGGACACTAATGTGTTCCCCATGCACTAGTAAATTATACAGAGAGCTCCCCCCACAGAGGGAGACACTCAGATTCGAATCATCATTGACTTCTTGTATGCTTAAACATAGGCAAGTGATAAAAGCCTGGGCTATACCATCTTTGACAACTCTAATGGAAGCTCATGGAACTTGTTGGTGAGCAAGAGATTATGGTATAGGAGGAAAAAATCTGGCTTCTATCAGGACCAGTTTGTACTGCAGCACTAGATTTGTGTAGTAGCCAGCAGACAAGACACTTTTTTTCATGTACTACGTGTGTATTAGTACTTCTTTTTTTCTAATGGCAAAAGTCAAACGATGTATCATCATTCATACAAAGCAATGTGAGGTGCATCTATACAAGGTTGAATTTGGTTTCTGTGCAAAGTAAACATAACAGTGCAAAGTAAGCTTCTGAGATACCCATGAGCCTTCTGATGCTTTCATGATACAGGTCTTTTTTAAGCTTGGATCTAGCAAAGTGGCTGTAAATTACAGGATGTTTTAAGTGTTAAGAGTAGTTATAAGATACTTGTGGAGGAACTGCACTGATACTGAACATAGTGGTTGAGGGTCTTATTTCCCAGAGGAGGTAGGATATCAATCTGCAAACGTGGCACAGTAAAATCCAGCCAGCCTGAGTAGCAGTGTCCCCAGGCATAAGGCATCCATGGAAGGACACTATTATTTCCTGTCTTAAAAGGTAAGCATGCTGCCAGACTCGTCTCCACTCAAGGTCAGAGACCGACAGTCTCTTCCAGCTCAGTCGTTCAAGCTCCTGTCATCTGCTTTGAGTGATTTGTTGGGCTTAAAACTGGGAAAGTGAATGCTCCTGTCTGCACGAGAAGCATGCAGTGGCGTGAGGGGCTAAGTGGCTACAGGCCATTTGCAAGAGGGGCTACAGGAAAGCTGTAGCCAAAAAGACTTAGCTCTGAACACTGTTCAGGGGCTCAAGTCTATCCTTAAAGGCTGGAGGTTTTGAGTCAGATTCCCAAGCAGGGGGTTGTGGAGCTTGGCCTCCCCCAGCCTAGATATGTGCTTGTATCAATGCAAACAGGAGGATGCACACATGGCCATAGGGAAGCTGAGGATGTAGCCCGGCACCTCTGCAAGGAGGAGCCTGAGGGAGTGGATCGTTAAGTGGAGGAACGTATATCCCTCTGCTGCCACAAAGAATTACAACTATGTGGCAACCAGCAGTTCTTGCTCTTCCCACAGTTGCTGTCAAGCACTTGGGACCCTATTGGGGAGGGCATGCCCTTCCAGGTCTCCTTTTTGTTGCTACCGTCTCTGGTCCAAGCAAGCAGTTGCAAAGCCTGAGCCATTTGTGACAATTCTTATTAGTTGTCTTTTTGTCTTTTGCTCTAGTGGACTTTCCAGAATGTGCTTCCTCTAGGCTCTTTATTTCTTGACATGTTTATAAAAGCTCTTGTCCCCTTTGGCTAGATTTTTATCGCCACCTCTGCTGCTGCCTTAATCCTCCTGCTTTGAACTCACACCTCTCTCCATGGGCCCCAGAACAGCTGCAGGTTCCAGGGAGCTTCTCCATGATGCCATGCTGGACTTAGAGGGAGGGGCAGGCAAAGGGAGCTGAGGTCTTGGTCCTTCCCCTAAACTGGGAAGGACCTAGTCCCTCTGCGGGAGATGATGGTGAAGCCTCCAGCACTAGGGTTTAGTCCGTTGTTAGAGAATTGGCTTCAGAGCCACAGAGCTCAGCCACTTTGAGTTCGTAGAGTTTTAAAGCCTGTCTAGTGCGTTAAATAGCTCATGAGAACAGAAAAATAAACCCCAGAAGCCCAGAAAGTTGACAGCCAATTTGAAATTAAACAAAGCAAAACAAAAAAATTGCTCCTGTTTGGAAGAAGCAGAGCTTCTTGAGCTTCAGATGCTGCTGAAATGTGTCACTCATGCTGCTTTGCCTTGGATATGATTTCGAGACAATTTATGGAGCGACTCTCCTGCTGTGACACTGTGGGGATGATAAACGCATTCCAAGTCATGGGATAATCCCTTTCTGAAGCTGTTAACCTGTTTCTGGAAGATGTTTTCCTGCATCTTTGGAATGGTTATGTTGTTTCAGTGCCTGGTTCCAGGGGATTAAATTTCCTTTTCTAATTCTTTCCCATACTTGCTTTTAGACAAACAGATATTTTGAACTCCAGGAGTTGCTCCAGCTGAAGTCTCCACTGCTTTCCATGCCAAACAAGCTGTGCAAAGCCCAAACTTGGTCTTTTTCCGCTAGTGTAGGAGAGCAGGGACTGCCCAGGAGCACAGCTAAGAAGAAAAAACCTCTTGCTCTGCAGCACTGAGGATGTAGCCCGGGCAGCTCCAGCAAACGGGCTTCTCACTGCTGGCTCTATGCCGCTTGCAGGCTCCCTGGGAGGCCCTGGACACCTCAACATTAGGATATTCCTTCCTAAGATGCTGTGTGCCATCTTTTTGTGCCTATCCTCCCAAGTGTCAGGCTGAAGCGAGCAGGAGCTTGAGAGCAGTCCTGCAGTGAGAACAGGATGTCCCTGCTCTCAGCAGCTTGGAAAGTTAATTTACCAGCTGTAGGACTTGGGAGTTTGCTGGGCTCTGCAGACTTTTTATTTTCCACTAGGTCCCCGGAGGCAGAAATTTCCACACCTCTTCCCCTTTTTTTTGCTTTCAAGTATCTGCAGCTTTCTCGCTTCTTTTGGATGAATGCAAGTAACAGCTTGGCATTTCCCGTTGGCAGCTGGCCCTAAACCAAAGGTCAGCCGAACGGTAGTCATGATGGCATTTCCACATGCCAGTGTCCATCTGTGGAAACACGCTTTGTGTCTAAAGCTGGAGGTTCCTGGGAATTTGAAAATAAATGTGCTTTGCTCTAAACAATTAAGCTGCATTTCAGAGCTGATTTACTTGCAGATGCTCCAGAAAACTCTTCCTGTAAATAATGTGTCCTCTGACCAAGGTCATAAATGCCAAGCAAAATAGCTGATCACTTTTTAAAGTTATCTTGCTCTTTGTATCAAGGGCATATTAATAATACAGTGATTGGAATTACATATCAAAGAGATTCACTAAATCGGACTGTAGTTGTCTCAGCAAAAGAAAAGGGGATTGAAAATATGTTATTAAACCAGCTACAAGCATTGAATTAGAGAACACGGAGTTACTATCTTTGTTTTGTTAGGATTATGTGTTGTTCTTGAAAATGTGATGCATTTTACAGATAGAGGCCATAAATTTTGCTTTCCTAGGAATACTTGAATTAGATGCCACTTGGCATTGCTGTTCCTGCTTGAAATATATGTTAATCTAAAATCATTGTTTTTCCTTTAGTCTGTGTCGGACAGTGCCAGTCACAAAGATCTTTGCGTTCCATCTTGCAAGGAGCAAAAAGGTGCTGCATTCATTGTCGTGGCATCAGCCCCTTTCTTCCTACAAACTGAAATAGGAAGCCAGGTTTGCATGAGCCTGGGAAGGAAACCCACTGCTCCAGAGCAGTTCCTCCTCTTTTGTCCTTCAAACTGAGTCTTGTTTGCAAAACTGGTGGGGTCTTAGGGGGAACGTTAAGAAACTGCAGGTCCCCCTGGGTGCCCCAAGTGTCTGAGCTTTGTAACACTAAACAAAGGCACAAGCTTTTAGAGAACAAAATGGGGATGCTATTAGGTCAATGCTGTGCATGTTTGCAAAAGCTGCTCAAAATAACTAAGAAGTGTACTGTGCATCTGCATTTATACCCATTATGGATGACCTTTCCATCTCAAGCGACCTTTCAAAGAACTGAAGGGAGCTTTTTATAGAATTTGAGGGGGAAAAAAAACCCCAAGATTTGAAGCAACAAAAAACATCCCCTCACCCCGTGTTGTGCATATATAGAAAGTCTCTTCCTGGCAAGGAACTAGCCTTCAAAAGACAAAGCAAAGGCAAATCTTGCCACCTGGGTATTGGCAATTAGAGGCTTCTGCACTAGAGTATCCATCCCTGACCTTAGCTGATTTAGACTTTTAAATATTAGCCCCTGTGGCGGCAGAGTGTTACTTTCTGGACACAAATATATGCATCTTGTTAAAAAGTGACTTTCAGGGAGTAGAGAGGATGAAAGGATTGTGGTATATATCCTAGATCCTGAGCCAGTGCTTGCAGCCTTCTGTGACGTGGAAGGTTAAAATGGATGAATTTTTCCACAACCTCCCCGCCATCCTATTTTCCAAGATATGTCAGGTCTTAAAATAGTTTGCTTTTTCAATATTTCCATAGGAAACAGGAGACAGTTTGTGGATGATGTTTTTCATAGAGAGAATTTTTCCAACATGAGTCACAATTTTTGTTAGTTGTTACTTTTTAAAGGATTTTTATCTCTACATTCTTGCCTGCTCTTCCTTCTTCCTACAGGACATTGTCTCCCCTGATTTATAGCCACTTTATAATGCTGCCTACTGCCAAATATTCCCCGCGATTCACCTGATAAGAGAAAGGATTTTGTTGGAGAAACTATTGATCTGCCAAGTCAAAATTCCCATCCACAAAGAGAAGACAGGATTTGGTCCTGCTCCTGTTTGGGTCAAGGTTTTTATGACCTCTGTCATGTTAACACCTTCTTTGCTCTTTGTCAGTACATTTTCCAGAGAGGAGCATTATCAGCATTGGTGTACAGGATCTCCAGAAAAAAAAAAAAAAAGTCAATTTTTTTCTTTTTTTTTCTTTTTTTTTCTAAACTCTTTTCTGCTTAGTACTTCTGAGCAAGCACACTGGGCTCCGCAAGCCAGTCTGGGCTGCTACAGTTTCAAGAAAGGTTTAAGGACCTAGGCTAATCTGATACTGGCCCAGAAAGGAAATGAGAGTTGACCAAATGTGCAGTTAAACTCCAAGCCCATGAGACATTGTTTTTGAAAGCATCGTTTCTGAGTTACTCTGGCAGCAGCCAAGGGAGGCAGGAGGACCTTCATGAGCAGATAAGCGGCTGGCATAGGCTTTGTCCGAGCGGGGGAAATGTAGAAGAGTGCAGCAGTCAGTGACAAAAGTTCATCGCCTTCATTTGGATGATGCTTATGAAGGCATTGTGCAAATCTTGTTTCCAGTTTGAGAAGCAAACTGGGTTGCCCTTCAAGCTGCAAATGGAGCCTGACTTCAGCTGGTAGCAGCTCTAGGTCCTTCTGAGCACTGGTGAAATCCCCATGCATACGTGCTGTTTTAAAGTGGGGTTTTACAGTGTCTTCTTTGGCTGTGAAGTGAGTAGAGAATGAAGAAGAAAATCATACTCTTGTCCCTCTGCACTTCTGAACATGTGGATGTTTCACCTTGCTTTGTATGCTGGAAATGGGAAGTGTGATCTCTCCTGGAGGCACACCAGATTGTGGTGCTTGGCCTCTTACTAGGGAAAAAGGGTTATCCATACTTTCTTATGGCTTAGACATAGAAAAGTATAATGCCAGAAATCTTACCAAATGCAGTTCCTTTCTGTGGAAGCATTGCTCTCCTTGCCCATAGTGATTGCATAGATATTGTCTGCTTGGGCCTCTACTTTCTCAGTTATTCTCGAGCAGCACAGAGATATGCTTTAATGTGTGAACTAGGTATAGCTCAGCAAGAAGGGGAGGTGACTACTTAAACATTCATACAGTTTGGGACAAAGAAGGAATATATTCCTAGCAGCTCCCAGTATGTAATGCTGCTCCTCTGATGTTTGAAGAAAGCACGTTGACTCATGAGGTGCTGGGTGTAGTGCTGGCCTCCTGACCTGGAGATGCAAGAAGCAATCATTGCCATCACTCAAGGCTGCATGAAGGATTAGAAAAATCTTTCCAGGCACGCTCAAGTATTTCAGTCTCTAATTGCAAGCCCCTGAAGAACATCCTATGCTTATTAGAAGCAGCAAACCAAGCTTTCATTTGTCAGTACTCCAAGTCTTCAACTTATAGCTGTGGCTTTTAAGAGTTATATATGGCAGAGCCTCTTTGAGATCTCTCTAGCCACTAGAATTGTAGTTTAATTCCAAATGCTCTCTAGGTCATCTGCAGACTTGTGGTAAATTAATTACATTGATTGCAGGCACAGTTGTTAGGGCCCATCAAATATATACATTTCATTAACAAAGCACGTAGCCCAGGATTTGAAATGGTGCCAAGGGTGTTGATAAGTCCTTCAAGCACAGGTTTATTAAAGTCTGCTCTCTGGACAGTTTGATTTACAAACCACATAGGCGTTGTGGGGGTCACCTTTCTAGGACTGGAGGATTGTTGGCTTTGTGTGCCTGAGATAACTGAAAGCAGTAGCCAACCGAAAGGTCTAGCCAAGAAGCGGGGCAGTGCCAGCTGGTTGCAGAGGTCCAGGAGGTGCTGCTGCAGTTCCAGGCTCCTCTATGTTTCTTCTGCCCATCCGCACACCTTTCCCTGAAGCCAGGGCTCAAAGCAAGTCATGCCTTATATCAAGACAGTTTGGCTTTTGGAGATGCTGCTGCTTCGGTGCTTCATTCTTTCCCAGCAGAGGGGATTTAACGCTGCAGGTGTTTTCTCAATAACCTTCACCATTACGTGGATGTGTTGTCTGTTAACCTGCAGCAGATCAGAGGGGCTCCTGATCACCTGCTGGAGCCAGGGGCAGATCCCACAAGTTCTCCTCATAGTCTGCTGGAGGAGACTTTGCAGATCATTTTGATGTATACAGTGCTCGGTTCAACTCTAACTGCTCCCTGATACAGGTCAGCTTGCTGGCTAAAGATCTTAAAACCCCAGAGAGATCCAGGCATATTTCACTGTGCAGTGATCTTTTATCCTGCCACAGCATTTGATCTTATCTGGAGAGCATTTGCTTTTACCTCCTATTTCTAGACCAAGAGAGCCCTGCGTGGAACAAGGCGATGGGGAAGCTCTGTCCTTCCTAAAGGTTATCAGCACCCAGATGTGGTGGCCATGAGGGCACAGTAGGTTTGCTGGAGTTTAGCATCCAATTTTATTTGCCTCACAATTTTTATATTCTGAATGTTATCTGCCAAATCAAGCCACCCTTTTAACATGAGCAGTAATAAGTCTTTCTTTGTCCTAACTGTTCAGGCAAGGTAATCCATTCACTTACCAATCCAAGTGCTCCTGGGACTGGAAAATGGATTTTGTTGTCTGCTGATCCGGTTTAGTTTGTTTCTAAGAGCTTTAGATTTTTCCCCTAGTGTTACAACTCAGAGTGTTTTGACCCTAAGCACACAGTGTTATGTGACGAGCGTGCAGGAGTAAGGAGGTATTGAGGTAATTTTCCCTTACCTCTGAGCATACTTTTTCTCCCCTTAAAGGGAGCAAGTGAGATCTGAAGAGCTCTGCATTCAGTGCAGGGAACGGATTTTGTCTCAGAGCAGCCCAGTGGCTGATGAGGTGCTCAAAGATTTTTCTTTGTTTAAGAAAACAGCAAGCTCTTTTAATTTTAACAAAGTGGTTGCTTTTCAGGTTAATTGAACTTGTGTTTCAAAAACCTTGACTTTGCATGCTGAGTGGTGTTGTGAAGGTCTGGTGGCAGCAACTGTTGGAAAATGCCTGTGGGGAAAGGACCTCCTGGCTAAAACGTAGGCTAAGTTGTCACAGCCGCAGTGATCTTCTGGAGATTTAACAGTTCCTTGTGCTTAAGTCCTGTGAGGTTAAACCTAGAAAATGGCAAAATTTGCTCAAAATAGATAATGCTTGGATTTCCTTTTTGTGCTTTTGAATTTTGGACTTCCAGTGTTAATTTGGATCAATGGAGAGGTTTAGTGAAGGCTGAGCTGCTCCAATATTAGTATGAATGCACGACCTAGGGCTTTATGTAAATAAAAAACATTGTCAATTACATTAAAAAAATATTGGCATCACTGTTTAGAAAATGTTAGCAAGTTGTTTTGCTAATGCAAAAGGAACTTAGAGAGACGTTCTTCGCCAGTTCTAATTTAAGTAAGCACATAATCCAGTATATAATTCCGTAAATCATTGCATGTCTGGAGTTATTTTGCATCATAATTTAAGGCGGTGCAGTTGCAGAATGGTAATTTTGTATAAATAGGCTATTGTAATGCGTTTAGGCATTGGAAGTTATACTTCATAAAAATCTGAAGGGCACATGTTTTTTTTTCAAGAATGACCTATTATGATGATTTAGAGAAAAATGATAAGTAAGATCTTCAGCTGACTCTAACTGGATCAATCATGCTAGCGCCTTTGCACTCCTGCTTGTATATTGGACTGAAGTTCTTCCTATTGTTTCCTCTGCACTATGTTCTTTTTCAGGATAAATTACCTTGATAGGTTTGGTAACAGAAAGATTGTCCATGGAAGTTCTCTGACAAGGTTGAAGGGCAATTACTGAGGTGCAGCCAGCCTCAAGTTCTGGATTGATGCCAGGCTTGTGCTCTGATTAGACTAGAGAAATGGCTCAGCAGCCTTCAAAAGCAAGCTATGGACACACACGATGCCTTTCAACTCACCGTATTTTGGGTTTATTTAGGCGGAATGCTCTCACACAGCTCATAAGGTGCCGCTTCTGCAGATATATAATGCACGTGTAAAGCTTCACCGATCCGAGGAGACCCAGAAAGGGCTGTGTGAGTCGAGTACATGCATAAGGGTCTGCAAAAGCAGGGCTCACATTCATCCAGTGCTTTTAGCTGTACCGCACATATGCTTGTGGAAAAAGTCACTTTACCTGCTTCAAGGCAGGTGCTTAAGTTTAAGCACATGGGTGACCCCATTAATCTTAAAGGTGGTACTCAAGTGTGGGAAACACATGGTTGTTTTACAGGACCAGGATCTATACGCTCTCCCCAAAAGTAGCTCTTGCCATGAAATTCTTGCAGCCAGGAGTGTTAAGGTACAAGTACTAATTGCAGTAAGAAGGAAGAAGTGCATATAAATATGTTGGGAATGTATTTGCACCTTGCTAGGGCAGTGGAATTATTCCTTATCCTGGGCCTTTTTGTTTGCTTTTCAGTTGCTGCGATCATGGCTGTGGGTGGGCTTCTTCTCTGCGTGCTGTTGCCTATCCGAGCCTAACATGGTCAGTGTTCCCACCTGTGCTGGCTCCTATTTTATGTCCTTCCTCCATGTTTTCTCTGCACAGCCTCTCCCTCCCTTTCCTGTGTTGGCCTGGAAATCGCTTTCTCATCCAATCTCTGCTCCCAGATTGTCTATCTCAACAACCGCAAATAGCGTGACCTGAAGCAGAGTGTGTCTCCAACAAAAGCAGGGGCCCCAGGGGAAGCAAACCTGATACATACACTGTGATCAATCCAGACACTGCACCAGCAATGTTTGTGTCTTAATAAAACATAAAATATGCTGGATGCTTCATCAGATTCTGCTTCTTGTCACCGAAAGGGGCCAGGAGAGGTAATTTGCCCCCAGAAAGGAGGTGGGGGGCAAGCAGGAGTGGAAAGGTATTTAATGGCATGTAATGTGCATGTCAGTGAAATCAACTGTGTGTTATCAACATATATATCAATGTATGACAAACACGCCAATGACATGCTGTTTGCCAACGATATGCTCCAGCAACATTGGACATATCTCTGCAGGTCTCAAGAGCTGCGTGTCCATGCTGCATGCTGCCACGTTCTGCCTTTATATGGGTTGCCTCACCAGTTTCTGCACTCTTGTACTCTTCCCTCTTTTCTAACTAGTCAAAAGAAGTGTCATTTTAATTTCTGTTGGTTTGACTGGATGCAAGTTGAGGGAATGTGTTTTAGGTTTCTGAATAGGCTGTAATCTGTGCAGGCAGAGATCTTCCTAAGGCTCCTAGGAGACTCATGAAATCGCCATCCCCATCAGATGGCTGTTTGAGACCACAGGAGTGCCGAGATGTCCCACATGCATTGTTGAACTGGGAAGATTTTGCAACATAGCTGGGTGAGAGGTGTGAAACTTTTCTACTGTGTTTTCAGGGGGATGTTGAGGCTTTGCAAGTTGGTAGCTGGGTCATGGTGTAGTCCCTGGCTCTAGGGCACAGCTGTCACCAAGGTGGACCATTTCTTGGCTCCTCTAGTGCTATATTTTGGCTTTGACAGAGGCATGCAGGGAGGACATTGCAAATGCAGTTCCCAAAGGCCCTGAAGTAGAAGGCTTTTTTTTTTTTTTTTTTTTTTTGGGGGGGTTGAGGCATTTAAAGTTGGTTTTCCTGAGTTTTGAGTGCTTAAGAGCATCATTAGCAAGCAAGGCTGCTCAGCTTAAAGTGTTTGGCTGAAAAATACTCTTTTGGTACATGCAGTCATTTCTGTGAACCACTGGTTTAACAATGACTGTGCTAAAGAAAACCTCCTGGTACTTGTGTTGTCTGTTGGGCCTGTGCCACCAGTGCATGAACGGTCCCTCGCTGGGACTCGTGCTTCAAATGCCCTCAGCAAGGCCCCTAACCAGAGAGTGATAGCAATGGAAAAACACTTCTCAGAGAAGACTGGGAATGAACTGGATAACTATGAAGGAGAGAGATGCATAGGGAAAACTTGGCTGACATGGAAAACACCTTCTGCAAGTTTCCTCCTAAGTTGCAGAGAGACTAATGTGGCAGCAGACTGGGAGGGGGAAATGGGAGAAGTGACTTTAAGGCATGAATGCCATTGGCTGTGCTATGGGAAAGTACGACAACCTCTTTAGAGAGATTTATGGAGATAACTTCAGAGGGAGCTTCCTGTATGAGGCGGAAATGGTATCTTGTTTAAATTATTTTTAATCGTTCTGGTGGTGGTTTAGGAAAGCAGGGAGTCATTCAATGCAAAGTCGGGGAAAGACTAAAGGCTAAAAATACTACCACTGGAACTGTGAAACTTCCTTTTGAAGGCATCTAGTTTTATCAGAGGTCAACAGCAGGGTCACATCATGCAGAGGGGGACAGCAAGTGGTTGGGAAAGCAGCTGAGAAGACAACGAGCCTGCAGCCCTTAGGAAGGGATCCTGCCCTGGTTCCTCTAGGGCCAGTTGTCTAGTCTGTCTTTGAACTGAGCCAAAGGTCTTAGCTTGTCATCTCAAGACCTTTTACTGCTCTTTTGATACTTTTCTCCAAATTATAGGACTTTGTTTATCCAGGGTAAAACTATTTGTTGAACAACTAATTGTCTCCGCACAGGATCTCAGCTGGATGGACAGATCCTTGTGTGTTTGTTCCTCTAGGTGGACCTGTGGGTGGGACACGGTCCTGCCCTGCAACACGTATGCAGCCCCTTATATTGCTTTAACATCTTAGAATAAATAGTCTGAAATGAGCAGTAACTCCTTGTAAACAAAACCCTTGCAGTCCTTGCAAACCTGTAAAATGACAGCTCGAGATGAATTGGATGCACTCCTCAAAGTTGATTTATTGTAAAAGAAGTGCTTCTCAGTGAACATCTCACCCCTGTAAAGCAAATGGCATTTTGTCTCTCCGAAAAGCGCAGAGGTCATTTATCTCATATTTAAGAGGTTAAATATATGTATAAATCTGTGCAGGACTGGGACAGGAGATTGCCTGCTGTTCCAGGGCACAAGCCATTCAATGGTACTGGCTGCACCTATCAAATGAAGTCCCTTTCCTTATTGGGGATATCTAAATACCGTCCCTGTGTGCATTTCCAGCTGCATCTTGACTGTGTGCTGAAATGCTTTGTCCTATGCCTATAGATAAGATATATAAAGATTCTCCCACATCACTGCCCGGGGCTTGAATGTCCAAGGTCCAACTCCACAGTCCCCTGACTGTTTTCTACCTGAGTTGTGACCACAGTGGTGGCCCCAGCTAGGGAGATGGAACTCCTTCCTTTGGGCCTTCTGTGGTTTTTGGGAGCATCTCAGGTGGCCAAGGGGCCACACACTACCAAGCAAGGGCACCCCAAAGCGCAGGGTCAGATGCAAAGTATCTCCATCAGTCTAGGGAGAGCAAACACATTTCTGCCGTGTCTCTTGAAGGATTCTTCTCCTTGAATTGGCTTCTGTCATGCAAGAAAATAGGCATTGGTTTCCTAGCTGGATTCTTTATCTACCTGTCCATTTTATATTTTATAAACCTATATAGGGATCATTTTACAACTTCACTTTTATAATCTACCCCATAAATATTTTATGAGCTGCCTGCCAATCTGCAAGTAGTTTTTAAATAAGACATGATGCCTTAAGAATATTTAAAGCCTCACTCCTTTTTTTTTGTCTACTTTTATTGAAAAACACAGAGCCGTGCAAGGAAGACATCTACTTTCTAGATTCAGAAACCGAGACAAATCCACTATAGGAGTAAATGAGCTGAGTGAGATTTAGGTGTACTGATGAATTATGTTAACTCTTTGGCCGAGTGTCTTCAGCTCACTGGGAGATGAAGCAAGCATCAAGCTCTTTATACTTTTGCTGTGTGTGGTATAGAAAAGATGTAGGAAATCTATAGTTTTTACAACGACAGTAAACTAGAGAATGAGTCTTCCATCAGGAGGCCTTTGATTCACAGCTTTTCCAATAAATATTAAGAGCAAATGCACATGCAGAAATGGATTATTTTGCAAATAAATGGGAGCTTTTCTTTCCCTAAAATATATTATAAACCCATAATATTTAGATACTTTTATCTGCCAGTAAGATTTACATAGTGAATCAGGACTGCTAACCTGAAATAGCAGATTTTTATGAGATTTAGCTGGGAAAAAAAAAGGAGAAAAAAACTGCTTCTGTTTTTTTTTAAACCATCTCTAGTCAAGCAGGAAAGAAGTGCATTTTAGCCTTAGTCAGTGTGTACATGGCTTGTTTCTCATGTCTCTTGTTTAAGAACGGAGCATGCAAAGGTCACAAGTGATTGCAACAGGCAGGTTTTGCAGCAAGCTTTGTTAGTGACACCTACCTGTTGCTTCATAGTCGCAGTCCAGTAGGTGCCATTTCACTTTGATGTGTCTTGTCAAGACGTGTTATAAGCTTTGGGGGTCCCAGGGCTTAATTTACTACTCTAATGTGACATGCTGCTCGTATTTGTTACTCAACTTGAGAGAGGGGGACAGCCAGAGCCAACTGGTTTGCATTGACCTGTTGAGTGTGTCCCTGGGCAGTAAAACATGGACTGTTGTGCATCACGGTGTTCTTGGACCACTGAATGCAAGTGATGACATGTTCCCTCTTTCCCTCTCCTC
The DNA here is from genome assembly GCA_013396935.1 of Baryphthengus martii. NCBI lineage: Eukaryota > Metazoa > Chordata > Aves > Coraciiformes > Momotidae > Baryphthengus > Baryphthengus martii. The sequence goes on along the minus strand of VWZK01018576.1, from coordinate 111,004 downwards.
TCTCTTTATGGTCAAAGAACCAGGAGATGTGGCTAGTAAAAAGCATAATGTTAGGAAAGCTTATTTATATGAGAAGTACTCCAAAACCTGAGGAAGAGATGAGGGCATGTGGTCTAAAAGATAAACAGAAGAAATACTGTATACCTGCATTTAGTAGAAGGATGAGTTGAAACATTTCTGTATTTTGAGTTATATGCCTCAGTCCAGCAAATTACTTCTGCAGAAAACTGATGTAACTTTTGGGAACTCGCAGCAGAAAATACTGGAGTTGCCAGAAGTGGGAATTGATACTGATACTTGCATCTCTAGTTTCTATACTTAAAAGGGGGAAGCAGTATGATAAGAAAGAGAAGACGCCATTTTCTCCCAGGGACTGTGAACACCAAAACGTGCTTTGAAATGACCCTTACTCCCAGGGCCTCCGCGTACACAGTGCTTAGCTTTTGAGTTAATTAGGTAGGATCCCATCTTGGGAAAAGGCAGTGCTACTGCTCGAGCAAAGCAACGAGCACCAACATGCAGATGACTGAGCCGTGTCTTCGGGCACCTCATTGCCACTCTCGTGGGTTTTGCATTCAGAGAGTGATGATCTCACCTTGGTTGCTGCTGCTGAAGTCGCACCATGCATGGATAGCCTGGCTGTTTATCGAGTGTGACCTGTTTATCTCCCTGCCTGTGTCCCCAGACTGCCTGTAAAACCTCCCCTCTTGTCTTCTGCATCTTGTCTCAATCCGTTCTCCTGTGCTTGCACAACTTTTGCAGTCTTTTTTTTCCTACCTTGGCACAGGTCTCCCCTTCTCCCCAAGGTAAGCTCATGTATCTGCTCCGCTTTCCTGCAGTAACCCTGAGAGCTCATGATGCTTTTCCTCTCCTCGACCCTGCAGTGTCCAGCTCTGCTGGGTCCAGCTCAGCAGCGGTGCGTGCATCCTGTCACATTGGGGCTTGTGCAGTTGTGATCATTTCACGGATCCAGTGCCAAAATCCTACAGCCAAAGGCTGCTTGGCCCCTTGCATCCAGACAGGCAGCAGTTCCCTGTAATAGGACTTCACACTGAGGGCATATTTCATGCAAATGCCTATTACTGCCTTCTCCTAATTGCAGTTTTGTTTCTGCTAATCATATGTTCCTCTTTACTGCGAGTACTGCTGGAGTGCTCACATCCCCCTGTCTCAAAACTCATGGGCAATTGAAGAGAAGACTCCAGATTTCTCAGCTTTAAGTGTCTTCTTGGTAACCTGAGCCTTTCTCTGAGGTGTGCCAGCTAGCGATCCCACTGCATGCTGCCTGGCTTACAGGTGTCTGTTGCAGTGTTTTCACAGAGTCCCTCTGTCTCACGTCCATGCAGTTTGCTTTAACAATGATTTTGTTCCTGGATCCTGTTATATTAGATTCTTGGAAAGACTGGCCTATGTGTGTGCATCATACATACCTCATGCTGCGTTTTTGAATATATATGTGTGTGTATATAGCAGTTCTTTTTGCCTGTGCAGTTACCCTGTGCCTTCCTATGTGGTTATCTAAGTGAAGCAGGTCTCAGAAATGCCACCAAAGCAGCTAGTTAGTGCTAATGCAATAACATTGCCTAGAGAACCAGTGAGAAGAGTGAGGGATGAGTCAGGGAAGAGCAGCCAAAGACTAATAGAAGGATGCCCTCGGGGAGATACAACTTCCATATGACTGCGATTGCAACTCCATGGCAGGATTCAGCAGTATCCTTGTACTGCGTGGTGCCAGCGTGGGAGCAAGATAGGTCAGGCAGTGACTGCATGCCTTCTTCCACCTTTGTGGCTGCTGGGCAGGCAGGATTTCATGAATGGTAGCTCCCCTGCATAAAGACAGGAGATGTGCCGGAAACCACATCAGAGCCAGAAATACATAAGAGATCCTTGAAAGCTGTGAGGCAACAAATTTTTTTTTAAACCATTATTTTGCATGCATATCAGGTATTAATATTTACACAAGGCTGTTTTCTAAAGTATCAAAATTTAAAGTTCTGTGCAAATGCCCAGTGAATGAAGGGGAGCATGCTGTACATACAACATAGTGCCTGCAAAAGCTTTGCGGTCCAGGAGATCTTGCTTCTGTGATTCTACTGTTTCATCCCATTCCCCTTCCATTGTCCTTCCTGTTCTTACTTTTTTTTCTTCGTAATAATAGCTGAATTATATGTATGGTAGAGTGAAGTTGTTCAGAAGCATCTGTGGGATTTGGAAACACAAGTCCAATTGAAAATCTGTGGGCCTTGGGCCCTGAGTCCCATTAGGGAACTTGCAAGTAGTTTGATGAGCTAAAACTGGGACAGCAGCAACACAGCCGCCACAGAGGTTGGATTCGTCACTTCTCTGGGGCTTTGTGCGATTTGAAGTAAAGAGTGGGGTTCTGACATACTAGAGGCAAAAAACCTCTTCTCTTTGTTGTGTTTTTTCCAGGCGGTGCGGCTACAGCAAGGCTAAGCAAGATCCAGAAGAGGAAAAGATGCATTTTCATAATGGCCACAGTGAGTAAAGGACATGTATATGTGTGACTTTGGCTTTCTGTAGTAGTGAGAGATACAACTGCGAGCTGCTTTTTTTTTCATTTGTTCAAAAAAAAAATCTATTTTTGCTCATAATTCACAAAAGAATTGTTTGTTCGTTATTCAGTGAGTTTCTACCTGCCCCTGCTCTTAAGCCTGATGAAGAACTGAACATTTGAACAGTCCTTTTATGTGCCCAGCTGTTGACACCGGTTCATTTGCAGCAGATCTGTCTAGCAGGCCATTTTGTTCTGTTACTCTGTCTTTGCTATGTGACCAAAGTGCTCTGAATTTTGCCTAGTTGGCACATAACAACTGTACATTTTTGTGCTCTGGACACATCTGTTTGAAACCCTTGCTTCACCCCAGCCAGCCTTGAGGACCAAGCTCACAGCTACTCTTTGCCTTGGGTGCATCTGCCAAGGCGTAGGGCATAACACCTACTTCTTGCTTCTAAGAAGCTCTCAGAAATGTGGTGTTAATGCCCTTATATACAAAAAGCCTTTACAGTGATACTAGAAAGTACATCTCATTGTTACTATCAGTCATTCCATACATCCAAAGCCAGTATTGAAATGTCTTCCTTTATCAAGTGCTGTGGGATCTGGGGATGGGTGCCTTTTGGGGTGGAAAAGGCAAATGCATCTTCAGTGAAAGTCAAATTTCCATTAGTGCTATGTAATGAAGGCAGCAGGAAGCAAATCAATTAAGAGCCACAGTGTAATGTACCTGTCTTATTAGACTGATGAGTGGTTCTTTATGTGAGTGGCCTTAATCATTGTCAAAACAAACTTATAATATGGATAATGAAAATACTTTTCTCCCTCTCAAGTCCTGGAGAAAAAGCCTGCTATTGATTATATTTATACTGGTACAACCCACAGACTTTGTACTGCAAATATTTAGTTCATTTAAATCTCAGTAACTGTCTGAAATAATGTGGGCAATTGATTAGCTAATATGTGACTGGCAGGGTATAATTTATTGCAGCTCTCTATCAACCACCATCCATCCAACTTCATTTGCAAGTCGTTCCCTTAACATTTTGCTTTTTGTACTTTTCCTCCTGTGGTGGCCTTCCCAGATCCAGAAAGGGACCCATTTGCACCAGACCCCAGACCAACCTGTTACACAGGACCAAGACAGAATTTTAGCTGCACGTTGTTCCAGCTTCCACTGGACTATTGTGCACTTTTCTAAATACAATGAAGTCGCACGCATGTCACATATAAACTAAACCTCATTTTCTAAGAATACTATTCATTTTTCCTATAGAAATAGGTTTCTCTGCTGCAGTGTTTTCCAGCAAAGCAGAGTTCAAGGGACAGGAATGTGTATTGCCCATCTTCTGCCATGCCATGTGCCATTAACATTCTTATTTTACATTTGCAGTTAAGCTGCCTGGAGTAAGGACCTACATTGACCCCCACACCTATGAGGACCCTAATCAAGCTGTCCATGAGTTTGCTAAGGAAATTGAAGCTTCATGCATAACCATTGAAAGAGTTATTGGAGCCGGTATGGAAATGTGTTTCATGGCCCAGAGTGTCGGGTTGGCATTCTTAGCACAGGAGATCTGGGAAGGGCCATGAAGTGTTTTTGCTGTTAGGTACTCTGCAAATGGTGGGGAGCAGGTTCCAGCTGAAGCTTGGGACAAACTTCTCATTGTCTGCAGCTTTGAAATTCAGAGATTGAACTGAAAATGGCAGATAATTGTCACATTTGGACCAATCTGGGTTATTTTGATGGGTGCTAAGGAAAATGAGGCACTTAATTTTCAGGTTCTTTTCACCATTTTAACCTTTTTCTCCTCCTCCATAAAGGTCAGTCGTGAAGCAAAAATTAAGAATAAGAAGTCATCTAGGAGAGAAAAAAAAGCACAAGCCAAAGTCCAAAGTTTTTAACTTCCTTAGTTAAGAGAAGAAATTCCCATTTTCTTTCTGACTAAGCTGTTTGTTTGGACTTGCATCCAACCTTAAGGTTATTTCATATCCTCTGGAAAGTGTGTTTTTGGAGGTAATTTACTGTTCACAAAAAAAAAAAAAGAAGAAAAAAACCACCACATTTGGGCTACTTTTTAAAGAAAGATGGTCATAAAATTGAGAAGGGTTTATAGGCTATAAAAGTAGATGTTGCTGTAAAAGTCTGACAGCATTCCATCTATGTTGCTTAACAAAGGGAGGTTAAGAAGCAGGTGGCTTTTGTTTTACAGCTATCCACACAGGACAATGATATAGGACATGACAGGACTCTTTCATCTAGTAGAGAAAAACATGAAATGAGGAAAAAGCACAGTAGAATCTAGAGCATAACTCTTTAAATATAGGAAAATTACATTTTTCTTCTTAGTTTTCTTGTGCTGATGAATTACTTGGCTTGTGGTATGCTGGCTATTTGAGGTGATGATCACTGTGATGGTCAGCTTTCCACATGCATGAACGTGGGCTGGGCTACATGCTGTGAATGGATGCACACCATATATTCCTTTAACATGCTGCAATCCTGTTCTTTCTGATTTTTTTCTGAAGGTGAGTTTGGGGAAGTCTGCAGTGGGCGACTGAAGCAGCAGGGAAAGCGTGAGTTTCCAGTGGCTATCAAAACCCTGAAGGTGGGCTACACAGAGAAACAGAGGCGAGATTTCTTGGGAGAAGCAAGTATCATGGGACAGTTTGACCACCCCAACATCATCCACTTGGAAGGCGTCGTCACAAAGAGTAGGTACAAGTTGCTGTGGTCTGCTGTTCTTGGATTCTGGCTCATGGGAGAGTTGGTTAGCGGAGGAAGACTTGGGTAACTCATGCCTTCATTGTGCCTTTCATAATTTCAAAAAAAACAGTGAATTCCCCTTGCCTGAAACATCACACTTTGCAGGTACTGCCAGGAACAGGTTCTCCAACATTGTAAATGGGGATTTGTGCCTGAGCTAGAGTGGATAGATAGTAGCTAAAATGATAAAAAACGTTAATGTTCTCTGCAAAACTTGCCTCGCCTAGGCATAATACGCATGGGCTAAGAGAAAATCCCTTTTCAAAGGCCCCAAATTAAATGAGACAGAAATAAGGGATGATATGCCTGGCCAGCCTCAGACAGAGGGTGGGTACCCGATGGAGATGGCAGTAAGCCTGAGATGTCCGAATGCTGGTGGACTGTGCTGCCCAACGTCTGCCTTCCATGTAGTTCAGCAGCACCTACTGCCTGCGAAATGCAAGACCATTTTGAACACAGTGACACCAAGCTACTCACCAAGCTTTCCAGGCAGGCTCCCTTCTTATTCTTGCTTTTATTTGTTTAATTTTGAAACCTTGTGAGCCCAGAGTGAGCAAAGATATGCTGAGAAGTGGGAAGCAATTTCCCTGGCAGGAAAATGGGAGAATTTTGCTACCAAGTCTGAAAAAAAATCAATCAACCCACAAACCCTGGTGATTTCCAGGGATTTGGAGAAACCACTGAAGCAAAGCCCACAGGAGGGTAGTGCAGAGCCTTGTGATCGCTCACATGGGATGTGAGCAAGGACAGAAGTTAGCTGAAGTTTTTCTTGCCAGAAGCAGAAAAGAAGAATGGGGGTGTAGCTGAAGATGACACGTCTGTGTAAAACCATGAGTAAGGCAAGCTCCCTCTGGGATCTGCTAGTGATGAGCGTGGAAATAGTTGGGCATGGTGCTATCATATGGATTATGGGTTGAGGGTTTGGGGAAAATGTGAGCTGTCTGGCAAAAAATCCCAGCACTGAGGTCTGAATGCTCAATTAGCAAAGTAACTCCATAACTTTTCCATCCCAGTTATTCTCCAAATCACTGTGTGCACTCAAGACAAGGGCAGAGGAAGGGACAGTGCATCCATATGTGCCCAGCTCAAGATTCCCCAGCTGTTGGTGCTGCGCTGAGGCTGTGGGAAAGGTCCAGAGGTGTTGTTACTCTTCCATTTTAAAGCCGTGGAGGATCTACATCGTTTGCATCAAGGATTTTTGTTGAAAATAACTCCTCCTTTAAGATAGTTTTAAGTGGTTTTGTAAGTTTTTGCTAGCTCAAGCACCGGCCTCATGAGTGTGAGTGGATGTCTCACCTCTTGTTTTTATGGTTGGTAATGTCAGAACTTAGCTACTACTGTTCAAATGGTGGCCTTTGGGGCCATGTTGCTGCTGTTAGTAGCAATTTGTCATTTTTTAAGAGGCAGAGTCTCCAAAATTAGTTCTTTTTCCAAGTTGCAATAGAGAAGATCCTGTTCATATCCTTATAACCTACTCAAAATCAATGTCATTTTACAATCAACAGGCTTTTCTTGCATTTTTCCTTGAAATTGCCTTTCCTAAAACTTTTAAGGAAAGAAGAAAATAGCCAAGATAGATTTCTCCCAGAAACTGAATAAATATAAAAATCTCTCCAGGTCACGTTGTATAGCCTATAATACATAAAAGCTCCCATTTCTAGCCCTACAGATATGTGGGATATTGGGTAGAAAGTGAATGTCAATTATGCATCCATAAAAGCTGCTGCTGACAGAGACTTGAGTCTTTCTGGCTGCCAGAGTCTAAGGATATGGGTGGAAATCCCACTTTTACAGGGGATGCGTCTGCCTGGCAAGCTGCCTGTTATAGAAAGTGGCTGTCTGCTCCAAAGGCTGTGGAAACACTGGGAGCTTGGCTTCTAAATTGGACTTGGAGCAACTAGAGTTTGGATACAGGGGGGTACGTGCACCCTGAGCACCTCATTAGCTCAGTAAAAGCTTGTTTACTGCACTCAGGTTTTTTTTTTCCATCAGGCATCTGGAATGCCTTTACAGCTGTTTTCTTTTAAATGGACCAAAGCAATCTTTAATGAATCCCAGACTATGCTTCTGTCTTGAAGTATTGTTTAACGTTTTCGTTTCAATGTTTTAGTCACTGGCCAATCATAGATTCAGATCTTTAGGGTAAAATGTCTTCACTGCGTCATAATTTACTTTGGAAGTAAATGAAGCTAAATTCAATTAGACCATTTTTAATTCTGAATGAGAATATTCACACAGGGGTTTAATACCATTTAACTAATCTAGTTCAAGAGTACACCTTAGTTAATTTGGATTAATCATCTTCATTGTCCCCATGCAGACAAGCCATTGGCTATTTCTGCTTTACAAAGATAATGACACTCATGTTTTCATTCACATCCCATTTGGTTGCACTGGTGGTGTGTACGTTGCACTAGTACATTGATAGGAATAACATCTACACAAGTTTTATGGCCCTGTAATGCTAGTGGAAGGGAGTTCTGCTGACATGGAGAATCAGCCCCATGCTTTATAAGGGCCAGTGTTTATGTTTAATTTACTTTGTTGAAAGTTTCTACGTTTATGTCCTTCTTTCCATGTTGCTGGATGTGGGACTAATTTATTTCATGATTACTGTCAACCTCCGGGTGTTAGGGAATGAAACTTAAGCGCCAGAAATCTTATTTTCTTTTCTCTGATGGCAACCAAAGGCAGGATTCTGGAGGAGGTCCCCCAGGATGGTGGTGTAACAAGACACCAGTCTCACTGCAACGCTTCCTTGAAGTGTCATAGATAAGGGACCCCATGCTACAGTAAGGGGTTTAGTGTTTAAAAACAAAATATATTAAAACATGATATATAATGGGGATTTTCCTTCCCTACGTAGCCACTGATGTGTTTGCCTACCTACAGCAACATCACCAGAGATCTCCCCTCCCATGGGAGGGGCCTGCAGCCCATGTTGTGCATAGACAGACAGCTGTCATCCTTGAAGATGGGGCCTATTATTTTGTTTGGGACTCAGTCTTTCTCATATCAACAGTAATACCTTTTGCAAGCTTCAAGCTCAGGCAGTAGGTGCGATATTAACTAAAGAATTGAAGCAGCGCAGGTCCTTCTCACTGCAGAGGTAGTGTCTACACAAGAGTGAGTGTTTTGATTGACAAGTTCACAATTACCTTTATTATGTAGATAATTAAGCAGTAAATCAGGTAAATAGTTAAGGTAATGAGAAAGTGGGAAGATTAAGATCAATCTAAATGGTAGAACATTCACTGTTTTTTAGGAGCACTTCATGAGCATGTTATGACACGCAGTGGCTCTCGTTGATCATTTCTATGAAAGACATTTATAATGCATTTACAAATAATTGACAGCTCCTCTTTTGTCTGTGCTTCATGCTAGCTAATGGAAATTGATTTAAATAAAAAATAATTTACATGTTCTTGTAAGATTTCATTGAATTTACAAGGACTGGAGCACACCACATTAATTATTGCTGTGTCATTGTGGAAAGCTAGCGAGAAATTAGATATAAAAACTGAGAAAAAAAAATGATTACCATTAAAATGACTCAGGCATGAAAATTAATCAAATATATTTGGAAAAAACATTATTATTCCTGTCAACAATAGGAGACCAGGTCTTTTGTTAAGAACTTTTATTTTGATTTCCACTCACATTCATTCCATACTTAATTCACTTTTGTTCTGCAGTGTAAATATTCTTTTTTTGTGGATGTGTTTAGAAGGGGTAGTCACGTGGGATTACTTGAATTACAAGGGATGTAATCCTGTCCTTTCCTGGTCTCGATTTTGGTGGCTAGCAAATTCAGATAGGTACTTCAGATCATCCTGGTTGTTTCTGTTGGGCTCCTGTTGTTACTTCAGAGTTTTGAAGCTACAGGGAAGAGTCCAGAGAGGTCACTGTGTGCAGTTTAGCCTCTGCAAGCTTTCAGCTTGTTCGTGGGGACAAGGAGAAGGTTGTGCATAGGTTACCTGGGATAATCTTGCAACCTCTTCCCCAAACCATCTAAACACTTCAGGGCTCGGTACCTCACCCATAACACAGGATTGCTTTTTCATCCCCTCCTCCTCGATTCTCCTGTTTCTATATATATTTTGGCAAAAAAATATTGTCATTCTGCTAGGATTTTTATTTTTTTTGTTCATATTTTCTAAATAAATTGCTAACAAATTCATACACTTCTTTTTCCAGGCAAACCGGTAATGATAGTGACTGAATACATGGAGAACGGTTCTCTGGATACATTTTTAAAGGTAATAATTAGATCCTTTTTCCAGGGGTACCTTGGTTGAGGTTTGGGTTCTTTGCAGATGGTTAATATCAATGGAAATGTTTGCTGGGTGGTGGTCCAGCTGTTGATGTTGTCTGGAGGAAGAAGCTCAGGTCTGATCTGTGTTTATACAGCATCATGAAGGACCTGGTGCATGCATTTATACAAACAGGTAAGAATAAACTGGAGAATATTATGTTTATTTTAGAAGGCAATCTACTACACTGAAATAATTACTTATCCTGCAAAATTTGGTGTGTTTCAAGAGCACATTCACATTGTATCATGGCAAACCCCAGACTTGTCAGAGTTTGTCCATGAAATGTTAGAGGTAGAGACGGGAGTATACAGGAAGTGGTTAGAAATGTGGTGTGGCAGCATGGGGAAGAGCCTCTACCCCCAAATACTCATGCATGGACCTCTGCAGGCAGAATTTCCATGCAGCTGTGTACCATTCAGTTGGCTGACTCGGAGACAGCCCATCCCTGTGCCTTTGTACACAAAACTACATGTGTTCACTCCTAGTCACAGTCTCTTTATCAGTCACCAGTAGAAATAGCTCGCTTCTTGATCTCCAGTTAAAAGAACTGTACTTCCGTAGCTTTGTCTCTAGAGATCATAGTCCAAACAGTGAAACTTTGAAAAGCTTCGTGGTCAGAGCATCAGGGTAATGAATTATTAATTTCCCTGCTTTTCTTCCCTGAAGACTTGCCTTTATATCTTTGTTCATGTACATATAATGCTGAGGGTGCAGAGACTCTCAACGGATCAAATGTCTCCTTCCTTTTGTAGAAGAACGATGGGCAGTTCACGGTCATTCAGCTGGTTGGAATGCTGCGAGGCATCGCATCAGGAATGAAGTACCTGTCTGACATGGGTTACGTACACAGGGATCTGGCCGCCAGGAATATCCTAATAAACAGCAACTTAGTCTGCAAGGTGTCAGACTTCGGCCTCTCCAGAGTGTTAGAAGATGACCCCGAAGCAGCTTACACAACCAGGGTGAGTTATAAGGGTACTGAACTGATGGAGCTCATGAAAAAGTATTCCATGCCACATTATGGTGTTCAGGCTCTCTAGCAAAGAGGTTTCAACAAATCCAGAGCCTCTAAACTGTGCGCAAGGGTTTGACCAGGTGTTACCCATTAATCATCATCAGATTAATTTTGAAAATGCCTGTAACTTTCTAATGAAGGTGGCCAAATAAGGCACAACTTAACTCGTAACCTTTAAGTTCACGTTGGGTGCCTGAGTCAAATAGCAAACTTTGCAAAGCTACCACACTTCCAGCTCTAGTCTGTCCTTTTTTGGTGATTACCAAAGCGGGGGAAGAGAAAGAGCAATTTATGTGCTGAGGAAGCCATGCAGAGATGTAAGCCATTGTCTTCTGGACAATTTGACCCTTTCAAAACATTGGTAAGTGTATTGGGTCTGACTGAGATGGAGTTACTTTTCCCCATAGTGCTGCACTTTGCATTGAGAGCTAGAAAGGTGTTGATAACACACCCGTGTTGTGGCTGCTGCTGAGCAGGGCTCACACAGCACCAAGGCTGTTTTTTTTTTTTCAACATTCCCCCCCAGCAGTGGGATGGAGTGGACAAGATCTGGGCAGGGGACACAACCGGGACAGCTGGCCTAAACTGACCTAAGGGATATTCCATACCATATGACATCAGCTCAACAAAAAAAGCTGGAAAAAAGAGGAGGCGGGGGGACGGGACATGCCATCATCTTGTCCTGGAGAGCTACTGCTGCATGTACTGGAGCCCTGCTTCCTCATACAGGCTGGACATTGCCTGCTGATGGAAAGCAGAGAATGACTCTTTGTTTTCTTTTGCTTCTGTGCACGGCCTTGCTTTGCTTTACGTTAAACTGGCTTTGTCTTAACTTATGCGTTTCATCTTATTTTCTCCCCCTGGTCCAGCTGAGAGGAAGAGCCGGGGGGGCAGTGATAGAGCAGGTTGGAAGGCACCTGGCTCCCAGCCACGGTCAAACCACCACAGTAAGCTTGTAATGCCCATTGGAATTGACGCGTATTGCCCTCAACATTACCTGAGAAAGAGCTGCTCCAGCCTCAGTGCTCTGCCCCTTTCCATTCTTGATCCATCCTCTCAGAGCATCAGCCTACCCATCCCAGTGTGATGGCCCAAGTGCTGTAGAGAGGGGGTGGACATGATCCATCCTAGCAGCACAGGCTTGGAGAGAGCCTCCAATATTCATGGCAGTGATTGGCACGCCTGGACAAGTCCTATTAGTGTGTTATTCCAAGGGTATTGTTTTATGAGTGGTGAGAGCTCTCTGGGTCACGTTCCAGTTCCTGTGGAGATGTGAGAAAGGCCTTTCAGCTCTTGGCAGTCATGGTCCCATGATGGGACTCAGTGCACGGCTGGACCGGAGCCTCCCTGCAGGCTGGAGGCTCAGAGCCAGCCCTGCTGTGGCTGCAGTGTGCTGCCATGTGCTAATTGGCACTGCTGAGAATCTGGCCCCTCACTTAAGGCACGCAATGATAAGCCTGTGAATAAATAATTATTGGAAGAAGGGACTTTTCAAAATTTGCTTTGAAAATGTGTTCTGAATTCTGCCATTTTCCAATAACAAACACCATTAGGGGGCATTCAGGGAGACTTTCCAATATTGAGCTCAGCACTGACAGGAACGGACTTCAGAGTAAAATATATTTTGATATAAATCAAGGGAGACAAGTCTTTAAACCTAGTGAGAAAAGATTCCTTAATCCAAACTCCCCTTTCCCTCCCCTCTTCTTTCTCAGAGCTGGTCTGAAGTGTGATTTCTAAAATGGTAGAAGGGGGAAAAGGAAACAGCAAAGCACATTTGACAGCTCTGGCATCATTTTCAGTCCCACAGCAGAGGCCAAGCAGACTGGTCTTCACATGCACAGATTTCTGTGTCCACTACTCAGATATCTCTGCAGGATCAGGACCGCATTAAAGAAAAAAAAAAAAAAAAGAAGAAAGAAAAAAAGGGCATTACTTCTGCAGCAATTTGCATGAAACCCTCATTAGATCAAAGTCTTCCACAGTTTCAGATCTGTCTGTTCCTCCCCCGCTCGCTCTCAGAAATGGAGGAACTGTATTCCCCTACCAACCCGTGCAACGTAATTGAGATGTTGATCCTATACATGTCCCAGCATTCAAACAGCATTCAAACAACAAACCTTCAGGACAGCCAATTAGTAGGCAGCCTACAAATGCTTATGGGCTGAGATAATGTGGAAAGGGGCCCCATGCTGTCAAACAGATTTACTTTAAAATTCGATGTCTCTTTCCATGAGAGAAAATAACATCCCTCAGTGCTCTAAGAAGTGCTGTTTCGTCCTCCTTTGCATGTTCTCTGCCCTCCTCTGCAATCTGGTTTTGTTTTTTTTTTCCTTTTCTTTTCCTTCTAGGGAGGGAAGATCCCTATCCGATGGACAGCACCTGAAGCAATTGCCTTCCGCAAATTCACGTCAGCCAGCGATGTCTGGAGCTATGGCATCGTGATGTGGGAAGTGATGTCCTACGGCGAGAGGCCTTACTGGGAAATGACAAACCAAGATGTAAGCACCTGCAAGAGCTGCCGCACAATGGGACGTGGAGGGCTCGGCATTCATTCTGCAATCAGAGAGGCAGAATGGGGACATGAGGAAGAGAGCCGCTCTAAAAATGGCTTTGCTCTCCCACGCTGGAAAAAATGATCCTCCCGTTTGATGCTCTGGTGTTTTTGCGGCAGCAGCAGCCCAGAGCAGGCTGTGTGCAGAGGGAAATGTGTCTGCACAGAGGCAAGCCTTCTTCCCCAGCAGACCACTGGAGCTTCACTAATGCTGTTAGAGCTGGAGCCTGTTCCTCTGCTGCTTAATGACAAAGGTCTGCCAGGGGATAGCTGCTGATAAACTGTCAGCATTTCAATTGTGTGTTCAAACCCCTGCTGCCACATAAGCAGAATCTCAAGAGAGTCATGGTAAGGGTTTTGTTTTCCTTGCACAAAAGCTGGGTGATTTGATCTAGTGACAGCAGTCTAGAGAGCTTCATCTTGGTTGTCCTTGCATTGCTGATCTTAAGAGCATGGTTGTGCTCCCGTTGTGAACATCTTGAAAGCTTGTGCTAATGCAAATTCTCATGGTTTTTTAGACAGTACTCTTTGAGCCGTGTCCCCTTGCTTCTGGGCCCCAGAGCCTCCTTAAGCATCTGACCTCAAGGCCACCCTCTGAAGCATCTCCAAACAGGGAGATGTCCAGGCACACTCTCTCCCTCCTGACTACAGCTTTGATCCCAGCCTGTGTCAGGATTGCTTGATCCTATGGCAGGGCTACCTCCTATCCTGAGCTCACCATAAACATCTGTCATTGTCTGAAACTAAAAAAAAATAAGCCTGGGTTTGCCAGATTTTCTAGGCCCCTCCTTTCTTTTTCACTGAGAACCATGATGTGTGGAGATCTCAAAAGATGCCAGCTAGTTCATGATGTTGGGGTGACCATGAGGGACATGAGGCCCCCAAACCAGCCCTGCAATGACAGGGGAAAATACACCACTCTGTGTGTGGCAAAGTTGTTCCTCATTCCTCCCAATTCATCTCTGCACCCTTGCTGCTTACAGAGATGCTGTTGCCAGAGATGCTGGGCAAAGCAAGTGGGTCCTTGGTCCGCCATGGGTTTCCTCTGGTCGCAACACCTGGTGTTTCACCCTTCTTTCTTTTTTGAGCAGGTCCCTGTCCCCATGACTGTCTGCTGTTTCTTTGGCAGCAAAGGCTCTGGCTGAGCATTGTTTCACCTGTGGTTTTGTTTGTGGGCCTTTCCCATCAGTGGATGTTACTATCTGTCATGCCAAGCTGCTATCTCATCTCACTTTGAGTCCAGGTGTGGAAATGACTAGTACCTTTGAGACAGTCACGTTGTGCTTCTTGCCAGGAGACAAGCATGTTGTTTGGTTGAATGCCCCACTGCTTCTGTGCTGCTGAGGCTGTCACATTTGCAGGGAGTTTGGTAAAACAGTGTATATCTATGTGGGGCTTTATCTCAATCAAATACAGTGACTTTCTTCCATAGCCTGTGCAGAGACTGCAGCAATGGAGAGGCAAGCTTTTTCAGTCACGCTGAGCACTCTAACTTTGATGCTGATACAATGGCATAGCACAGATGTTTTTCAGTAAATACTAGGCTAAGATTCAGGCTGGTGCCAGTAAAATAATGTTCCGTGGCCAGGGAGGTCCCTTGTCTGGATCATAATGGTATGAACATCCACACTTTGCAGGACTGTTCCAAAAAGCCCAAATGCCTCCATGCACTGTGAGGCACACAGTGAATTTCACACTGAGAAGAAGCAGATGGGAGACTGGATTCTTTAGTAGCAGAAAGCAGAGGACTGGTAGGATGTTTATGAGCATTGTTTCCTGCTCAGTCTTTGCCTGTGTGCAGGTGTTAATTGCCTGGATGGTGGTGGCCTAGGAACCTTTAATTCAGTTCTGTGGCATGTTTCTCATGTGATTTTTGCCTTTTTCCTTCATCTTTTGAAGGCTTCCTCTTCTTTCCTCCCCTGCTTGTTGGCAGAATAATCAGTAGTGTTAGATACGGTATTGGCTTTCCTGTGGATGACCAGGGGGCATTCCTCGCAGGAGTGTCATAGAATCATAGAATTGCTGTGGTTGAGAAAGACCTTCAACATCATCAAGTCTATTCGTTAACCCAATACTGCCAGGTCACTAATAAACCATGTCTGTAATTGCTACATCTATATGTCTTTAAGTACTTCCAGGGATGGTGACTCCACTACTTCCCTGGGCAGCCTGTTCCGGTTCTTTACAACCCTTTCAGTGAAGCATTTTTTCCTAATATCCAATCTAAACCTCTCATGGTGAAACTTGAGGCCAATTCTTCTTGTCCTATCGCTTGTTACTAGGAGGAACAAACTGACTCCCACCTTGCTACAACCTTCTTTCAGGCAGTTGTAGAGAGCGGTAAGGTCTCCCCAGAGCCTCCTTTTTTCCAGGCTAAGCAACCCCAGTTCTCTCCAGCTGCTCCTTGTAAGACCCTTAGATTTCAGACTCCATTGCACAAGAGTTTCTTGTCACATGGCTTGTAATTAAAGCACATTGTTTTCAAGCACAGTCAGTGATGAGCAAAACAATTCTCATCACATTACAGCTGGATTACTTTAAAGGAGATGCAGTGTCATAGGGCAGGCAGCACTGTAACTACAAAGGCTACAAACCACGTGTTAAAGTTGTCCTGGTTTCTAGATGGCCTTCTAAAAATATACTTTGACTCGACCACAAGATAAGGCTTTGATGCAGGAATTGTTGAGAGGAATTTTGTTGCCTGTATTACACAGTTTCCTAAGCTAAATTATCACAGTGATTGCTTTTTAGTCTTCAGACTGGTGGTTATGTGAAAACACAGAGCTGAAAGTGTTGCTTCAGTTTACTGGAATGGAATATCCCAAATCATCCTCTCCCAAACATCCGCTTCAGTCACCCCAATCCGTAAGTGAGTACTGCTTGTCCAGAAGAGCAACAAGGACATACCTCCTTACAGGTGCAAATTTTACCTCTTCAAGTCTTACAAAGCAGTACACACCAATGAACACAGTGAACACGCTATTTTATTTTTCTAGGCGTTGTGGTGACTACAAGTGACTCCGTCTCTGTTGTTTCATTCTTTCACTCCCCTTATTGCCAGACCTCCAAGGCACCTTCAGATGCAAGAGTACATTTCAGCATCCTAGCTCCTCACAGTATTTTGATATCATTTACATTGTATCGCCAGAATGAACGACATCCTGTAAATTGAGTTAACACTATTGATTGTAATGTTACTGCCAGGAATATCAAACATGTGTAACCCCATTGCAGATGTTTAGCTCAGATATTCTGAGCTGGTGCCAGATGGTCTGCTCCCTGTCTTGCTACTATTTTCTTTCTGCTACAGCTGGAGGGTGATCTGTTACTGTTATAAATACAGACATGGACATAGCAAATAATGTTCTTGTGGCTGTGCCACACCAAGGCTTTATTTTTATAAGGCAACTGCAAATTTGGTATCAGGACCAGCTGAAAATCATAACATGGAGAACAGTGCCAATAGCATAGTCTGGCGGGGCTGGGTTTTGATTCTGTGAGCAAAAGCCAGGCCATAGAAGAGACTGTTTTGCAAGCACAGGTTCTGTGGAGAGCAGTGCAACTACTCTGCCAATGAAATCTTAGATAGGTGCGAGAGGGCTGCAGGTCTTGCTGCAGATCTTCAGACATGCTTGCTACTATTGGAGAAGATTACAAAGCCTCACCTAACTACTTCTCTACTGTATACGTCCTTAGGGAGTTTGAGGTTATTGCTACTGCTGCTCAGCCAGCCCAGCTCATTTCTGGGGCTCTTCCACTTGGCAAAAGCCCTGTGTTGGAGTACAATTTGAAAGTGATTCATATAGTCCTGAGTTTTGAAGCCTTCTGAAATGCAATACCAGCCTGACACAGCCCTTCCTGTACTGTTCACACACGGACTAAAGATCAAGCAAAAAGTTTCCATACTAACCACAGAGCCTTCTTTTTAAACAAAGGATGTTTTCAAATCATGAGATGGTAGATAAAATGAATGGCATCTGAGGCAGTCCTTGGAGTCCAACAATGATGAGCTGTGGTTTTCTACATAGCAAATAGCTGCTTCCAGCTCGTTTTGGTCAAGGAGTCTTGCGAGTAGCGGGTGTGAAGTTGGGCCGCTGGGACTCTCTTGGCATGCATACAGACCCTTGTGGCTCGAAAGTCAAGCTGTGTTCTCCTGAAAACTTTAATGATTCAAAATGGGAACTGCTGGACTTGGAGCCCTGCTGTAAATCTGCCCCAAATTGAGGAAAAAAAATTGCTTTCTTCCATTCTGCCCTTATTTATTCATTTCTGCCAATCAAGAGGGCAGGCGACACATGCACATTCCACTTATTTTAGATATAAAACCATAGATGGTTTGTATTTTAAATCAGTGCTGCAGCAACCCTCCCCTGGTTTTCATTTACATACTCTTGGGCTGATATTTTAAATTCCTGGCAGAAATGTGGCCACACTAAGAAATGACTAGAGCCAGACAGTATTGAATGATATATGAGATGGTTGTTCTGCCTGTGCCTTGAATCCATCCATCAATTAGTGTTCAAAGTCTTTTTTGAAATACAGTTAGACTTTTATTACTGTAATACAAATTTGTGGTCTAGCACATGCCTCTTCATTTAAAAAGAAGCCAACATCTGAATAAACAAAATCACTGCACTCCAAGAAGATGCCAGAATGCTCTGGAGCCTGATTTTCATGAACTTAAGGTAGGCTCTGAGAGTTTCCTAGTATAGAGCCGACAGACCTCAGCTGAGTTTAGAACAAGTGCAACCTGGCATCCTGGCCCCCTGGTTGCAGCACTGCCTTGGCTTTCTTGATTCATTTTGCAGTGACCAAAATTAAGTTATTCAACCCATCCCATAGAAAATATGAAAGATGGTGGGGTTTGCTGGATTTGCTTTTTGTGTGCAGAGTTGGGGGTTGGTGGGATTTTATGTGAGCATATTGCTGGTCCCAAAGTTCTCTCTTTAAGACACTTTGCATTTGGGAAAAAGGTGAAAGGAAGAAAAGCAACCTGTCAGCCTTATGTTTTGCCTCCCGTAGGTGATTAAAGCTGTGGAGGAAGGCTATCGCCTGCCAAGTCCCATGGATTGCCCTGCTGCTCTCTACCAGCTAATGCTTGACTGCTGGCAGAAAGACCGCAACAGCAGACCCAAGTTTGACGAAATTGTCAGCATGTTGGACAAGCTCATCCGTAACCCAAGCAGCTTGAAGACTTTGGTTAATACATCAAGCAGGTACAAACTCAGGCCAGAGCCATTTCTCAGAGTGAGATCCTTGTCTGAATACCCGTCCCTGGGGTTGAATTACCACTTATTATTTATCCTCTGCGCATCTGTGAATGGATGTTCCTCCAGCTTCATTATGTCCAGGGGAGTTTTCCCAAATCAACTTTTTCTGTTGAAATTGGCAGGCAGGTGAGCAGTTCAGTTACTCTATAAATGCAGTGCTGCTGCCACAAAGAAAATGACTGTGGCCTGTCTTTCAGCAACAGGAATTTCAACAGTATTTATAGGCGTATGATAAATTTACCTGTGCACTGCCCCAAGGTTAGAGAGGACAAGAGTTGAGTACATGAAGTAGATAGTAAATGCTGCTCAAATTATCTGCCTGTTGACTTTATCTTGGTAATACAAATGAAGAGCTTCTCTTGGGGAGACACTAAGGATGTGAAAAGCTCCCAGATGTCCAAATGCATCCTCCCACAACTATTCCCAGGCATGCTAACTGCCACCACCAGTTCTGACAGTCTTGGTAATCACAAGAGGACCTCTGTGTTTCCCAAAAAGCTGTGCACAAACCATTTGCTAAAACCACATTAAGTGAATAGAGCAGCCAGTGTGCAATCATACGTGAACCTTAATAGCTACATGGCTAAAAGTAAGGTAAATATGGTCAAGAAATAAAGCCACACTGGAGAAAAAGAGATTAATATTTTTTAGTGAGTTTTAGTGTTGGGGTCTCTATGACACTGGAGTGTTGGAGAGGTTTTTTTCTTTATTCACTGTAAGCACAAGTATTACTTCTGAACCATCTGTTGCTAATCACTCAGTCCTTTGCAAGGTCATGAAGGAGTGATGCATATAAATCATTGCTGCTTCACTAATGGCTGTGGAGTTCCCCCAATTAACACTGGAAGAGACCCTTCATAAAAGCTTATTCTCAGAGGAGGAAACGAAAATAAGACACATCTTTTTCCTTGTACAGGAATGAGAGGGTTGTAAGACGAGGTTAGACTGGTGCTGTAGACCAAAGCAGATGTACTGTTTGTTGTGAGCTTAGACCCATCTGTCTCTACGCCTTCTGAGTGAGCCTTGCACAGCTGCATGTGGCCCACCTCACCTGGTGCAGCCGGACCTTGCATCCCCAAGCTGACATGTCCCCGTGCATGGCATCTCAGGCAGCTCATGCACTCAAGAAAAGAAACATGAAATCTCTAATAATTTTGAAATACAAGATACATTTAATTCCTTAGGCTATTTTACGTGCATCATTTACCATCTGAAGAAGAAATTACTCTTATTAGCAACTAGGTGTACTGTCAGTCCCAGCAAACCTGCAGGAAAAGGTTTATGATAGCATAGAATGTATGACGTTTCTCTTTTATTTTCAGTTCAGAACAGACATTTTCCAGACATTCTATACAGTGGTATGTGCACTTTTTTATACCAAACTGTTATGCTGGAAGATAGGCAGCAAACCATTTCCTTGAGCTGCTAAGCATTTTGCTGATATTTTATTCCATGAATAGGTTCATGCAATTCCAAACCGTTCCTTTTCAGAGCTGCTGTGGGTATTTTTGATGTGGATGGAGCACCTGAACTGCCAGGCTTTGGAACTGCAGTTCTATAATCATAGATTCCTGAGACCAGACCTTACTAATTCCAAATGAATCATAATTTCAACGTACAGCAGCTGTAAAGGATTTTTTTAATATATGTAATGTATTCTTTATGGAAATTCTCATTAATGCAAATAAGGGAGAAAGTCACTCTCTACATTACAGCGTGTGCATATCAGTAGGTACCTCATGACATTAGTGATGAAAATCCACGTCTCATTATGATTACTTAGGAGTTTTGAATTCCTCATATGTATAAAGTGTTATGGGAAGCCATTATGTTCTTGGTACTGCAAGTATTCCCATTTTATTGGACCTTTCAGCATTGCTATTAAATAAACAAATAATACTAATGTGCTCATAAAATACATGCAGATTCCTCAAGTGCTATATTAATATAATATCCCAGCTCTCCATCCCATTCAAAGTCTTTTAAATGTAATTCTCATCGTCAAAGGCTGACCCAGAAAGTGTTTTTTTTTACCTATGGGTGATAATCTTTTCATAAGGCTCATGTTAACTTTATGTCCTGGTTTACAAAGCCAGGGACAAATCTAGTTTCTTTCCTGGCTGACCTTGGACAAGCCCTCTTTGGTCTCTGCGCATCATTAGTAGGGTGGTAGACCTGTACGCACACAGGTCGCTTGTTCAAAGTACTGTATTGATGTTTCTGCTGTGGTGAAGGGTTATTATTTTCCTAAATTTCTTCTTCTGTGCATGGCATAACTGAGCAGGTGGCACTTGGTGTGTTGAGGTCTGGAGTGGGGGTGTAGGAGCACGAGTCTACCTCTGGTTTCAGGGCTGGAGTGTGGTTGGAGCATTGCTGCTCTCTGCAGGGCTCACCAGATGCTGCCCGCATCCAGTATCCCCACCCGACTCTATGGAAGCAGCCCCTGAAGTGTTAACAGCAGCCTGCCATTGATGGGCACTGCTGGGAAATGTAATTTGAATTTCAGCTTCCAGACTCTGGGCTGTTTTAAGTTAATTATAAGCTTTAAAGGAAGAGGAGGAACAGGAAAACAGAGTGGGAGGAGTGAAACCAAAGACTTTGAAGTAAGAGTAACTGGGGCAGCCTGGTAGAAGAGGAGCCTGCTTGTGGGCAAGAGGTAATGGAGATGGGCACTAGTCCTCTCCTCCTCTTTCTGCTTGCAGTGAGGATCAGAGATGGCAGGAACTAGCTAAAAAAATAGGTGAAGTTCCAGGTGAAGTGATATGTTTGATATATTGCGTATCAAGCCTGCTGGGGGGATTTATTTCAGCAATTGCTGAAAACACAATGAAAGAATCATCTTTACCATCTAAAAATGGTAACAACTGAGTCACGTTGCGTACATTGCAATACTGATTCTGTTTGCTCCTTTGTTTTTCCTTGTCTTTAGAGTATCTAATCTGTTGGTAGAGCACAGTCCAGTTGGGAGCAGTGCCTACAGGTCAGTGGGTGAGTGGCTGGAAGCCATCAAAATGGGACGATACACTGAGATCTTCATGGAGAATGGATACAGTTCGATGGACGCTGTGGCTCAGGTGACCCTAGAGTGAGTAGTCAGATCATTTTCACCTTGTGTTGGAATTGCACGGTGTGGAAAGACAGACCGTGAAAAAAATATGTAGGGATGAGGCTGCAGAAAGGGAAACCATTACCCTTCTTTTGCAGTCAGCAGTTTCTCTTTTATCATCTGTATTGATGATAACAAGTGCAGGCAAGACTAAAGCTTATGGTCATTACCTTGGCAGCCAGTACTTTGGCTCCTTTGCTCATAGAAATTAATGCTTAAGTTTGAATAATTTCCAGGTCATCCTCTCTACATAATAGTAGTTGATTATTTGGGGTTACAGACAAATGAAAAAATGCACCTACTAGTAAGTATATAGGAGCTGGAATTTCTGCTGAGGTATACTGGCTTTATCCTGGATTAACTGGTTGCACAGTTGATCTGGACTAACCAAGTGGACAATCAAGCCAAGTAAGACATGGAAATAGCATTCAACATTGGTAGAAATAAGCATAGATACAGCTGATGCCAACAGAAGATCATCAGCAAACCCACAGCGCTAGGAGACAGGCTCCTTGGCCGAGACTCTTCCTTCTGAATGTGCTCTTGGTTTTTGCACGTGCATATGGCTGCAGTTGGGGTGACAGCACTCAAATGACTTGGTAAATGCCTCGGAGATACTGACTTGTTATGCTCCACTTTTAATTGCTTGGCTTGCTTGTTTAATTTTCTCTGTACTTTCCTCCTGCCACTTACTCAAACTCATCCCAAAGCCTCCCCTTTTAGCTCTATTAATTTGAGCTTAGTTTACTGCAGGCGTTAAGGCAGAATGGGAAGGATTATGCTCCCTGCTGCTTTGGAGAGGGTTGTGGCTCCTCTGACCCCATGCAGATTGCCAGTGCACGTGCGGAACTGGTGCCAAGGATTAGGAATAAAAGAAGAAAATTTTCCACACCCCACAGAACCGCAGCATTTCTCCTGTCTGCCCCAGAGCTTGCTGTAGAGCTCACCATACAGGGTAGGAGGTCCTTTGCACATGATGCAGGTCGGCAACATCTCCACCGAGTTCGGTCTTGCATTACGTGTGTGGAAGGAGTGCAGGAGCATAATCTGCTCTCACTCAAGATTTTATTTGCTCCATTCACATCACTAATATTTGTCACTTACACGCAGACTCATCCAATCTATCTTCAGGCATTCATGTGAAAACCCTGAGCTAGGGATTAAATCCTCTCTAGCGTCTGTCTAGGGAGTCCGGGTGCATGGATTTCTATCTAGAACTTTTTTTGGTGCCTAAGACTCATACATGTGGTTTCCCAGCCTAGTCCTGCAATTAAATGCCATGTTACTTTGTTTTTTGAGGGTTCCTTACCTACTCATCTGATATGGCAATGCCCAGAAACACCAGGCTTCAGGACTCCATTTAAATTAGTGATCTGCAAACACTGACTAAGGAAGAAGGCCATCCCATCCCCAGGGTGGGCAGAATCCGCGTGGCAGAAAAACCTAGCCAGAGGGCAAGTAGGAAGATGAGGGATAGGATGAGACAGTAATTTAAGAGAAAAGGAAAATATTGGAGCACTCCCCTCTGCTGTACCACCTCAATCTTATAATCAGAGCAAGTTCTGGCAGAAAACACAGATTGTCTAAAATATATCACAGATTTGTTGCTGTTTGGCTGAATTAATCATGTCAAAGAAGAAAAGTATGTTTCACAAAGGCTTCTAGTTTGTTCTTTTTTAGAATTTTATAGAGTTTTACAGAGCCCTAAAAGAAGCACTCAGGAGTGAAATGGGTCAGAGAAAATGTTAAGTTTGAGCCCAAATTAATGATTGATTTTGACAGTAAGTTAGAAGTTCACTTAAGACTGTTTAAGGCTACATAAGTAAGCATCCCTCTGTGTGGACACCGTTTTAGCATCCCATCCCACTGACAAAACTGT
Organism: Baryphthengus martii; assembly: GCA_013396935.1. NCBI lineage: Eukaryota > Metazoa > Chordata > Aves > Coraciiformes > Momotidae > Baryphthengus > Baryphthengus martii. Next base: position 87,582 of record VWZK01018576.1, on the reverse strand, counting down.
TCCTGACCTCCCATTTTCTTGAGTGCAACATTTCAGATTGTGAAATCATCTTCTTAATTTGGCTTAAAATTTTAAATATTTCCTTATATTTGCTCTTTGATATTCCAGAAATTTCAGGAGCATCTCACAAAATCTTTGAAGGCTACCCAAAAAGTTTTTCAAATTGATTTTTCCAATTGGCAGTGAACCAAGAAATTCATTATCTCTATAGTTCTAGCCAGAAAGGCAAGTTGGTTTAAAAAGTTTTAAAGAAGTTTATAGTTGCGAGAGATGCTCTGACCCTCACTAGCTACAAACTGCCTCTAAGGCCCCCTCCATCAGGTCCCAGTATGTTCTTTATAGCACAAATGTCATCCTACTCTGGTCCTTCACTGGCCTCAGTGGAGACAACATGTCTGAGCTGCTCAGCTTCAGCTTTCTTCCAAGCTTTTACACCAATGCAGAGGAACTGATGCCTGCGAGCCCGTGGAGCTTCTGGGTTTTGTTCTGGTTTATTTTTAATCTGAAAGAAGATGTTTCCTGAATACATCTTGCATTTCAGTTAGATTTTGTAAAGGTTGAATCTAACTCCAACTAGTTAGTTACCCATGCCAGCAAATAAGTGCTTGCCTAGCTGGCTTGGACACAGATGCTTGCGTGAGTCAGGCTTGGTTCTTGAACATCTCAGACCATGCATCTTTGCATGGCAGTGGTGGCTTAGCAAGACGACTTTACCCTACTCAGGTCTATATTTGAGAGAACTGTGGAAGGTTCATTAAAAAGCCAATCAACCATCCAAACCAAGACTTCTCTCATACCTCTCGATATAGTAAAAGAAGAAAAAAAGACCAGATTCCAGGCTGTAAAAAAAGAAGAAACCATCATAGTGGCTTAAGAGGAAAGATGGCCTGTGTTGAAGACCTGAACCACGTGCTCAGGCTAATATAAACTGGCAGATTGCCCTTAAAATCAACAAAGTAAGGGAGAGAAATTGCTCCTTGGTAGGCTTAGCTGAGACTCTCATGGGTTCTCCAGAAAATAAACACCAGAACAAGCAAAGTTCTTTAAAGGTTAATATACTGGGGGTTTTGATTTTCTTGAGGTTTTAATTTTTTTTGTTCCCCCCACAAAAGGGGACAACAAAACCCTTTGTATGCTGCAAAGGAGAATTCAAGTTAAATGTTTCTTGTCATTTTTAATAGAGGCAACTGTTCAGTATATTCCAGAGCTGGGACTTGGGGGGATCAGGTGAAAAGATGATCTGAACATCTGAAAGTAGCTTGCTTTCCCCAGTTGACATCAATAAAACATTCTTTACAATTTAAGAGGTTGCCTTCCAATACCATGCAAAATGATCTTCTGCAAATTCAAACTGTGTAGAGATGGGTGTGGAAATAAGATGGAGAAAGGAGAACTGGGTAATTACTGCCAGAAAAGGCAGGAAGGAGGAAAAAAAAGAGAATGTAAAGAGTTCATAAAATCTACTGAAAAAAAATTAATGACACTGTAGGAGGAGTTGGCCATAACAGTGACGGGAATGGTGACCATGGGCACCCAGCTTGTGGCCTCTTTACAGGACCTGGTTGAGATGGTAAATGTTCTGCATTTTTTTTTTAAATCCCCTTACCCCAATGTGCAAATCCTGATTACTGCCCTGCTTCTTTCAAACTGATGGTTTGATGCATTTACTCCAGAAAAGAGTAGTATTAGTGACAAATTTCTGAAAGGAAAAGATTAAAAACCTAAAACTGATGAATATCGCCCCAAGTCCTGAGCTCTGCCTGCTTAAGCAAAGACCTGAAAATGTATGTGTTCAAACCAAGAGTGATTTCTACATTTAGCTCTAATTCTTGCAAAGGGATGAATCACCTTGTGAAAAGTGGAGCCTCACCCTCCACCCCCTCTTTCCAACTGGATATCAGACTTGAAGGCAACCTTTCCAGTGGACCAGACCTGCTCTTTAAACTTGTGGACCACCTAGTGACCTTGAGTGTGTCTGGAGCTCTTTCAATCCACTGCAAGAATAATTTTACCAGGACAATACTCAAGAATAGATAGATCCATGGCATGAGTTTCAGTCTGACACTTGACTGGACCAATTACTAACCATGTGAACTACATATTTCCACCTTTTGAAAGATCTGTACTCACTGAATCTCAGGACACTCACGTTTGTTACTAGATGAAGAGCTCTGAATATTTGTAATAATATGTGCTGTGTTGCTTTGCATTGTATATTTTTTTCCTTTTAAAATAAAATATTTATTAAAAGTTATACTTGATGAAGAGCATTTAAGAGTTCGCCTGCTCTAGATGCTTATTCTTATCCTCAAATCTCAGTCCTGAGATTGTGATACGGCATCTGCTTCTGAACAAACCAATTCTCATCTTGTAATCAAGTAGGACGGTAACAATGAGTAAGAGCAGATGAACTCTTAAAATATTTTTTAGGTTCTCATTTCATGGAAAAGTCCCTAGGAAGTGGATACCTCTCTGTTTAGCATCTTCTGAAGGTCTTTGAGGTTCTTTCCCCTTATTTAAACTGACGGCTAATTAACTCCATGAGTACTCCCAGTCTACACAGGCAATTGTACAGTTACACCGCGGGAAGAAGAGTGGTGAAATCTGGCCTGAATGGGAGGTGAAATACAAAATGTCTGTGGTAGCTCGATGACTGTCAGCCACAGACATCTGTCAGGAACCTGGCCCTTTTGCTTGCACGACTAACTGGCTGGTGAGGGGAGTTGTATTTTATGTGGCGATCCAGTCCTAGTCTACACTGTGTTTGACAAACTGGTCCATGGCGTGTAAGTAGTTCTGTTTGTAAATAAAATGTTTTAAACATATTTCTTACAATGTGGAGACCGTGAATTCAACGCTTGCAAATGGAGGATACTACAGGGAAGGGAATACTGTGTTGTGCCTGGCATGTTTCATGCAAGGGGGAGGTAAGAGAGCAGCATGCATGCAGCTGTATACAGGCTCTTCTGGATGAACCAACGCAAATTTTCCCCTTTATTTGCTTGGTGTTTTGGTCAGTTTAGGTCAGCCTCTTAGTACTTTAGTGGCAAGTGATTAAAATTCTCACCTGTTTCTGTTTTCAGCCCTGTGTGAATGAAAGAGAAGTGGAAAGGGGACACGTCTCCCTAAAACAAGAATAAAGGTTGTCTTATTGCTGGTGGGGAGTGTCAAGTATTTTGAAGCAGTGAGAACGACCCCCCAGCACACAGGTGCATGTATATCTGCAGCCGTAGCAACGCACACAAAACCCAGCACGGGGGGTCGGGTCACTTATACAGCAAGGTGCAGATCCTGATCACAAAGTGTCATTTGCCCCCCAGGTCTTAGTTTTGCCTTTTCAGGGAAATGAGCCCAGTGAAATTACTGATTGGCTGCTACATGAGCCAGGCACCTCTGGACTAGAGATTGAGAACAATTGTTTTGCAGCCCTTTGGCACAGAAGTTGATAGTCTGTGCCTAAACCAGCTGGTTTCTGCACCCATTTTGTTTAAAATTGGCTTCTGCCTTATGCCGCTTGACTTAAAGCAGTGGATGCATGGGAGCACGCAACATGCTGTAAGTCATGCTTGAAAAATGGAAATTAAAGCTCCTGCATTCTCTAGGCAGTTTTTGGAAAGTTTTTGTTGCTGGTTTTGCAATGTGCAGGGTGGCTTTTGAATACAGCTGCTGATTTTATACTAGGTGAGCATCTGACTCAGGAGCTGTTGTCTTCTGGTCCATCTGCAGAAGTGAAAGACCCCATGGTAGTTTTTTTTTCCCCCTTTCTGAAGAGTCTCCATGCTTTTGGCCGATGACTCCATGTTTGAGAGAATTTGATATTCAAAAAAATAAACCCAGACTGGATCCCCTGGTGAGCAGCTAATGGATTGAAACCAGGAACTCTTCTTTCTTCTTTCTCTCTTGTTTTTTTCCCCTTACAGTATTCCCTCAACTCAATATACTTATGTAGCGAGTAGGGATTTTTTCATTAGCCTGATGGAGCTGCATGTCAACTGCCAAGATGTACATGCCTTTCTCACAGTTTCAGGCTATTTTTTTCTGCATAACATGCAAGAGTATCAGAAACGATACATCTGTGAAATACGTGGTGCTGGATTTTCAAAAGAGCTCAGCTTGCACTTTAGATACCTGGGAAAAAAAAAAGCTGAATTTTCAAAAAGCGCCAGCAGAGCAGCACTCGGCAGGGGGAAGATGGATGTTGGCTCTTTTAAAAATCAGGTCCTATACTGGGTTGATTTTGTGTGTGGTGTTTGTTTTTTTTTTTATCTTTGGTGTGAACTTCCAACTGTGCTGTGTACATAAAATAAATTGCATGTAACAATAGCATTACTACATTTTCCGTCATTATTAACATGGCTTGCTGAACTAGTTTCACAATTCAGTGGAGGCAGAAATGAAAACATGTCCCCATGAGAAGGTAGACACCTTCTGCAGATGTTGCAGCCCTTTCTCTGCCAGGTAAGGAGCGTTGCTGATGTGTCTCATTGACCTCCCTTGCTCCGTGCCCCTTACGTTGTGATTTCCTGAGATGCATCACCAAAAACGGGTATGATAATGAAATGAAGTGTTTAGCCTGGAGCAGAAAATCTGGTATTTTCCAAATCAGAAAGCTGAAAGCATGACAATCGTTGGAGAACGACAGATCTAGCTTTTGGCTTCCACCAGCTTACGTGTTAACATATCACCCTTCACTCAGGATTGCTTTTTGTTCAAAGCACAGCGTTCATCTGTGTAATTTTTGGACGTGGATGGTTGGTTGAGTTCACACAGGAGTCTGTCCAGAATACGAAGCTGCTGAGAGAGGTACACCTCCATGGGTAGCTCACACATTGTTATGCGAAAGTGTTTTGGTGGTCACTGCCCATGTTTACTTGCAGTCCAGCATGCAGCCGTGCTGTGAGCTGTAGGCCAGGTTTTCAATATGTCTCAGGTAATGGTTGGGCTCCCCGATGTTGCTGGCAATCCCTAGCCCTTACACATCACGTGCCAGCCCCACCATTGTGGTTTCCATAAAACACCCATTTTTAAGGAGGTTACATCCAACTGGTTTTCAATGGAGGGCTTTCTCGTAAAAGACTTGCACACAGGGTGTCAGCAGCTCTGGAGTTCGCACATGTATTGGGCAAGACTATAGAGCCCTGCTTAGAAAACATCCTTTATTCAATCCAGCCTGAAGGTAGAAAGTGAGAGGCTGATACTTCTGTGGTGGAGGTGTTCAGACAAAACACCATGTCTCTTCTAAGTCACACTGCTTCTCTGGTAGTGTCCGTGTCTTGTGTTGTAAACATAGATGAACCTGTTATTCCTACAATTTCTGTGTTAACACTTCTCCCCCTAGAAAGAACTTCCTTATGTTCTGTTATATTCTGCCATAACCCATGGCCTTACCTAGCCTTAGATGTGTCATTGAATCTGATCACCCAAGGATCTGCTATACTGTCTACAGGGGACAGCTTGTCCCACTCCTATCTTTGGATGAGATAAATTGTCCTCTGGAGGTGCCTTTTTCACACCATCAACATGAACCTTGGTGATTACCTTTATCTATACACCCAAATTTTTACAGGACAGATCTTCTGAGAAAACAGTCTTTCCTCCTAATCCGGCATTTCACAGAAACTACCTTACTTTGCAGCTTTTCTGTAATGGCAGCCCAGTAGACACTCAATGCAAATGCCTTTGGCTGGTAGAATTCACCCCTCTGAAATAATATCAAACGTGAGTTTACGGGAAGATTTGCAAAGGCACAGAGGGGAGCTGCGTTGCCAATTCCTGTCATCTTTAAGGGTTCATCAGGGTGGTGGCCATGCTCAAAGCTTTTGCGGTTCACCTCTCTGTAGGAGCTGGCTCTAGGATTGCGGTTTGTGTATCTTTGCCTAGTCCAAAGAGGAAGGAAGCATGGATTGACCTCACTCCTCACTGCTCACATCCAAGATCAAATATCAGCCTCTCCCAAGAGAAGAGGAAACCGCAACACAAGCTTTCTTATATAGCTTTTCTCTTGGAAATAGAATTTTTCATGCCTAGTAGAGTCCTTAGCCAAAGGTGATGCCAACTCTTTCCTGTCCAGCTTTTCTCCTTGTCCAGTGAGGCGATCTTGGTCAAATCATGTCACGTCTCCAAGATGCTGTCAGTCATTACAAAATTTAAAAAAAAAAATAAAAAATCAGGGGGAAATTAAATTTGCCAGCTAAATTTGGCTTCAGGAACCACCAATGGTAAGAGGTAGGCACTGGCAACAGCATCGGCGTGTGTGATGCGTGGTGTGCGCGCGGCGTGTGCCTGAGCCGTCCCTGGAACCAACGTCTGCTTTCTCCCACAGGGATTTGAGGCGGCTGGGAGTGACACTTGTTGGTCACCAGAAGAAGATAATGAACAGCCTTCAGGAGATGAAGGTCCAGTTGGTGAATGGGATGGTGCCGTTGTAACTCTGTTTTAAAGTCACTTCCTCGAGTGGGTCGGTCCTGCACTTTTTACACTAGCCCTGAGATTTATTTTGACTAAAAAAAACACAAAAAGAAAAGATAAAAAGGGAAATTCAGTGGTTTCTATAACTGAAGGACGTTGGCCTCTGCTGCAGTGTTTCTAAAGCAGTGTTTGACTATAAAGTTTTCCTTTTCTTCCTATTTGTGTCCTCATTTTCATGAAGTAAATGTAAGATGCATGGAATATGGAAACGAATCTGCTGTACGTGAGGTTCACTCATCTCTTAAGCTTCAGTGATGACAAGAAGAAGCATTCCCACCACAAGTTGTCTGTACATGGGAGATTATATATATAGATATATATATAGCACCTTTATGTACTGAATTACAGCAGCACTTCCAAGGACTGACTTGAGCAAAGGAGTTTTGTAGCTGTTCATGGGCTCCCAGAAGCTGTGGTTTAGTGAAGTTTAACTTCAAGTCTTACTTGTCTACAGAAGTGTATTGAAGAGCAATATGATTAGATTATTTCTCGATAGATATTTTGTTTTGTAAATTTAAAGAAAAGAGAAAAAAATGCTGTTACACAGCATTAAGTTATAGAGACTAAAGTATAAACATGTTGCTTGCTCCATGGCAAATACAATACAGGGTGTATTTTTTTTTCCTCCCTTTGTGTTACCAAGTTATTTTGTTTGATCTTCTGGGAGGATAATACATGATGAAGATGTAAATACTGTACAGTTTGTTATGCATCAGGTACAAGATTGGGACTCTTTCCTTGGTTTGTTCTCTTTTTTTTCTTTCCTCGTTCACTTTGTTTTGCCTCCCTTTTGTGTTACCATTATGCTTTATTTTTTTGCTTCTCTTTAGTTTGAGCAACATCTAAAGCTTTCAAGCGTTTTGATTAAGTGTATGAGGTAGGAGTCTGTTGAAATAAAATACATTGCCCCCTCTTCCTTTCCCTTTTGGGCTAGAGATGTCCAGAAGAAGAAAAGTGAACCATATGATTCTTGGTGACCTCCAGCAACAACATTGCATCAGTTTTCACATGTAAGAGTCCTGCTCAAAGATAGTGTGAGATTCCCTCTGCACTCGTGTTCCAGCCCGGTTGCCATTACCCAGTGCGGCCCTCACCCCTGTCCCTGGAGCCCAGGAGAGAAACCATGAGGTGGCTTTAGCTGGAAGGAGGCGATTTTGCCGTTCCTCTTCTCATTATGGAAGTTAAGCCCTGGGGTGGAGTGTGGAGACAAGCCCATGGTCATCTAGCATGGAGATTTTGCAGTATTACCCCCAGAATGGTGGTGGGATTGTTTTGGGAACTATGCTGTCCCAGGTTGTCTCCCTGGCATCTTCGGTTTGAGTTTGGACCTGGCCACTTTGGGGCAGAGTAGACCAATGTGGTCACAGAGTTGGCATCCCATGGGTGAGAAGACCCCACCTACCTGGACCTTGCACAGCTCAAGTCAACACTTGGTTGTAGCTGGGGTTCAATATGTTCATTAAAGCTCACAGCTGCTATTTTCAGAGGGACCCAAAGGCCACATGATGCCTGGGAATCCCACCAAGAAACAGTTTGGGGCTATCCTTTTCCTGTTGTTGTAGGTGGGATTAATCAGGGCAGTTAATTTGGTATTCATAGGTTGGGTTTTTACTTTGTGAAGTCTTTGGTAAAGATAAGAATTTAAAACTGGCTCAGCAGATGGCAAGTGTTTGCTGTTTTTGTAGATATATTGCTTCCTTAGAGGTTGAGTAGCATCTCGTAGCATCCTTTCTTGGTGATAACATCAATATATTGACTTGCCACAGCAACCTTCGTCCCTGGCACTGCAGAGCCGAGCCCAGAGAGCTCATCCAAAAGTGTATGCTTCACATCTTGCAGAAGCAGGTGTCAACTGCCACGTTCAGCTGTTTCAAAGGTCTTTCTTCCTTCTTCCCTCAAGCCTTTGGATGAGATTTGATAGAAAGAATGGTTTCTAAAGAAAAGGGAAAGATCTAAGAGGAGGGGGTTGAGTGTTTTCTTAGCAGCAGACCTTGTTTGCTTTCAGCAGGGCTTCTTCAGGCAATATTTGCCTGTTTTGAAATGGCCACCTCCTCCTCTGCGAGCTGCTACCAAGATCCACGGGAATCAGGAGAAACAGGAGGGAGAGCAGCCACAGTGAGGTCTGACAAATCTTGATGGTGTGATTTCTCATCCCGTCGTTTCATTTTGACAGTCACCAAACCACAAAAGGTGAGGGGCGGGGAATCAAGACATAACAACTTTGGTGCTTAAAAGAGATTTGTCATACAATAAATAAGATTATTAGAGCTGTCAGCAGAACAGCCTTGAGATTACTTGTGCCTCCCTGCCTGCAACGCTTGGGAAAATAACCTGTAGGAAGACAGAAAGCTCATTTCATCAGGAGGAATCGTTTGGTTCCTGCAGTCATCAGCTGCACCAAGAGATGCTTTTAGCAAATACACAGCACTTCCTGCCCATCATCTCTTGTTCCTTACCTATTGGCTCTGCAGGAGGAGTTAGATTTGGCCTTTTTTCATGGACTCTTAACAGCCAAAAAATCTTTTTACCATTTGTGGGGTTTTACAGACATATGATGTGGCTGGGATGCATACCAGATGCTGGAATAACCTCCAAAATGATGAACTAGTGGAAAACAAACTGTTCTTAAGCCAGCCTGCATTTGTATATAGGACACCTTTGCTTGGTTCCTCCAATAAATAAATAAATAACCATTTCTATTTATTTCAAGACCTGTTCTTACTACAGATCTCTGTATAACAGGCTTTGTCTCAGATCTGAAAATAAAATAAAATGATGTTTTAATGAGTAGGGTCGAAAAGTTACAGCTTCTATGTCCACAAGCAAATTCCAGAGACAACGGAGCTTTGTGGTTCCCATCCAAGAACTGCAAGTACTCTGTATTTTTAGCATGGCCATACATATTTGGATGCAGCAGAATAAGATGACAGTAATATTTTACTGATTATGCTCTTTGTAAGGTCTGCAGATTTCCTGCCTATGGTAAATCTGAGCACTTTGCTTTTCCAGCTCACTACTGCTGCGTCTGGTCCAGTGAATACTTTTTTTTCCAGTATATTTTGCTGCTAATTGTAAGGAAGGAAATTCAAAGGATCTGGAATATTAAAAGGCTCTTTTTGATACAATTTTTTTTGTTTTGGGAGAAAGAAACATCTTCAGGCATTGCCTGTGTAGACTGACCCCCTTTCATTGTGTAGCTACCATTTGGAAAAATTACCTGAGCATAAAAAAGACTGATTTAAAAGAAGAAAAAAAAAAGCCAATTTAAAGTTTTAATTATTCTTTCTATATGTTAACAGCAAGAACAAAAAGTGAAGGTTAAATATTTTATTTTTTTGTCTATTCAGTGTTGAATATAACGTAGTAAGTCCCAGTGGTGAAGAAATTTTGACTCCTTGGACTGCTGTGGTCTTGAAATTAATCATTAAGGCATACGTAAGATACATCAGTAGCAGTCTTAAGAGTAACGCTTAGTTTCCAGTCCTTTATTGTAATTGCTTAGGGCAGGCAGGGCAGGAGCTGATGCATCCAGCGCTGCCAGAGCCGCAGCCTTCGTCTCAGCTCCTCACATCAGCGTTTTAACTCATAGGAGACTATAGCATTGCTGTATTTATTCCTCCCCTTCCCCTCCACCTTCTTGGATGCTCTCTGTGCATTTTGTTTGTGTACATGTTTTGTTTTTTTTTGTAGTATAAGATAATAAATTTTCTATTTTTTCATAAAAATAAAAACCTTTGACTAACAGTGACATCCAGTTGTGGATCCCACGCACGCGTACCCCCTTAGCTTTCCATGAAGCATCAGGATTTTCCTCTTGGAAAAGAGATAAATTCTCTTTATTTTTTTCTCTCCTAAACACAGACTTGGTACTAATCTTGTGGTCCCTGGAGGAGAGAGTGATCTCTGGGACAAGGGAGACATGTAGACCCCAAGTGAAGGCATCTAACCCTATTATAGGCTGTTCCCTCTTTCCTCTGCGTTTTTGGGGTTTTTGTGGTTTGTTTTTTTTTGGGGTGGGAGGGGGACAGAAATCTGCTTTTTAGTCTGATTTGTTGGGCAAAGCACCTGCTGAGCTGACCAAGCCCCAGAGTAGCCTCTGGCCACACCATTGCCCCATCCCTCAGAGATATCACATTTTTTGTGATTTCCCCACCCCCTGCAACAACTGATTTTCTTTTATTTTTTTGAGGGAGGGACCCCAGCAGACCCATGAGTGGCCAGAGTGACTGCCACCATATCCCCAACCCCATTCCTCCCCTGCCACATGGATTTAGGGGCAACCTCATGCTGCAAAGGGGCACAGGGCAGCCTTAAAGAGAGGTGAGAAAATCCATGGGTGAGAAAGGCTAAGGGGCAAGGGAGTAAACATCAGCCTGGGAAGGGTCTAGCAGAGGCAGTGGTGGGCTGCCAACAGCTTCTGGTTCCTGAGAAATGACCACTGCTGGAGGACAAAGTGCAGAGATGTAGTGGACAATGGTGGTACGACTATTCTCTGGCCAGAAAAGGCATCGTAGGCTGCAACAGTGGAGGAACACTGCTTTATGTATTAAAAGGAGCACAAGGTCAATTGAGTTAGCAAACTGACATTGTCAGGAACTCAGATAGAATCTCTCTGGATTAATGTGCCAGTCCCTGTGCAGCGTTTCCTTGTTTCAGCCCACTGAAACAAGGTCCACTGCAGGACCATAATGGTGACAGATACTGGGAAGGATCAGAGGGGCTCTGAGGACAGAGGAAAAAATGATCTTAACTCACCCCATGGAGGCAGCATCCTTGATAGCTTCATGGAGGCAGAGAGCCTGTTAGGGGGAAAACACAAAAATACGGAAACTTCTTTAAAGAAGCTCAAAGTGAAATAGTTTTGCAGGTGATGGTTTTGCATTAGACAGCCAAGGTTGGGCTCCTGGGGAAAATGGGAAGGTTTGCCACCTCTGGCAGATTCAATGCAGTAAAATAAAAGAAGACAAGGAAAAATATTGAGGATTAAGGGTCTTTAACAAAGTCTCCCTGATTTCAGCTGCCGTAAAAATAGGGATGGTGGCCTGATGAAGACACAGCCTGATGAAGAGCAAATGCGTCCCGTGCCTGTTCCTCAGCCAACACATGTGGGAGGGAGAAGGGGATTAGGAGGCAAATGGACAAACTTGCTACTGCTACCAGTAAAGATGAGAGTTGGATGCGAATTCCTTCCATAATGCTCTGAGAACTAAGGAATTAGACAATTTCACCTTAGTTGGGGACCAGCCCTTACACAAACCTCGAAGCAGAGTTTGCTTATTATTTTCCACTGCTGAGTTCAGTGTGAGAAGAGGTCCTTGCACGCTATAGCTGCTGACTAATAAATTTAACTGCTCAGAAAGGCAGGATGCTTTACCTGCAAAGTGGGTTATTCAGCATGTGCTTATTTTTTGGTGTTTCTCCTGCACAGCTTTTGCTTGGTCCCTGCAATAAACGTGCAGCAGCATCTCCAGTTGCAAATGTCAACTCTCAAGGATCCTTAACAAGCTGTAAACAGGCTAATATTACTCTCTGCAACATTCCTGTTTTCAGTAAACCCCAAACAAACTGCAAAGCAAGATGACCTCAGTGCTGATGACATTGCAGGGCAGCAAAGCAGCAACTCTTTATTATTTTTCCTATCCAATAACCTAAAAACAGGGCTCAGGGGGCTCTGAATCCTCCTTTCTTCTGCTAGCCTGGAAGGGTTTGAGGCTGTAGTATTAGCATCCCCAGAGGATGCTGCAGTCCCAGGCCAGGAGCAGCAGGGAGGCTGCTCCCCATCACCCCATGAAGTCAAGCTGCTGTGCAGAAAGCGATGCAAGATTTATGAAGCCATAGGGAGAAAAAGCGAGGGATTCTTCATGTATTTTTCATGGGCTGAACTGCATAAATAGCATGCAATGCATAAACTGTGACCGGATACTTCCACAGGAAAAAGGGACCAGTGAGCAGAAGAAGAGATGAAAGAATGAGATAGATTTATTCAAGTCAACAAGGCCTATTGAAAGTCACCCTCAAGTGCATTAAGAAGCAGCCGAAACAGCACGGCCTGAGCCCAGGGCGATTCATCTTTGCCAACACGAGGAGAGATCCGGACCACAAGGACTGGAGGGCACACGGCGTGCTTGCTGGGTAAAATGGATGGGTGGGAGAAGAGAGACTGCTTCATCCACAGTGCCTCAGATGCAGTGTGGGACTTAGGGAGTTGCTAGAACAAATTATTGCACCGGCAGCCAAGTCAGGGCAGAAAGTGAACAGACATCGAGGCATTGCAGCAACAGCTCAAAACAGGGTAAGGTGGGGGAAAAAAAAGGGCTATGTTGGGAAGGCGACATTTCCCATTGTAGTCCCCTCAGCAGGTGCACCTGTATTTTTAATAACATGTCTGCTGCCAGAGCGCAAACTTCATGTACGTGAAGATGGGTATCAAGAAAGCGATGGCAGGCTGAGAGCAGCATGGTTGTGCTTGTTTTGCACCCCTGAGAGCAAACCAGGGTGTGCTTGCAGTTATTGCATGCCACAGGCTCTGGGGAAAAAAACCTCAGAGAAACTGGGGGAGTGTAGTGGGGGTGATGCTCACTGAAGATACACGTTATCTCTGTAACAGAACTTCCAGTTGGAGCATTTGGGGCAAGTCCTTTGGGACCCACTGGATTTTGTTGGCTGCAGCCTCCTGCATTACAGTGATGACTGATAATCCATTAATGTGTGGCTCATTATTTTCCTCCCAGGAAGGCCTATGAGCCAGACCTGGAGGAGAACAAGGAGCCCACGTAGGTGATTTTCTTACCCTGTCATTACCTCTCCTCCAGCTGGGGTCAGCTCAGCTATTTGTAGCATCAGCTATTAGTAATACTCAGCAAATAAAGTATAATAAAAGGAAGAAGATGCTTTCTTACACTGACATTCTGCTTTGGTAATCTATTAGCATTCCCAATATCCCAATATAATTAGGATTTTTTTTGACTGCAAAACTCTGAGCTCCCCTATAAGCAGCTGATGGATATGTTTGTGTTGGTGAAGATGACTTATTTCTCTCAAGGTTTGGTTTTGTTTTCTTTTTTTTAACTACGAAACCAAAATAAAAAAATCTTCTGAGCTGAAAAATAAAAGCAGCAAAGCTGTGAGATAGGCTGCCAGCCATTTTCTTGGTTTGCTCCCAATAAAGGCTGTATTTATTACAAGAAAATTGAAATCCTATTGATTTCTTTTCGAGGCGCTGTGTTTCAAGCTTGACATTTAAACATGAAACTCCGGGCTCCAAAGTTTAATCATTTACTCCTCAAGAAATACAGTGTGTGGAGGTGCTGAGCAAAAGGGCGTGCAGGGTGAAAATGATATTTCATTGAATAAAAAAAAAAAAAAAAAAAAAAAAAAAGATAGGGAAATGATATAGTCATCTTAAAAAGAAGATAGGTAGCAACATCTCCCATCCAGTGGGAAAAATGCCACCAAAGTGGTGTCCTGCAGTCCCTTTCCATAAGACTTGCAGGAGAGCTCAGGACTGCTGGGCGTGCTAGTAGTTTTCAAATAGGATAAAGTCCATGGTTGGACGCAGATATTGGAGGGGTAGGGAAAGGAGGCATGTACAGATGGGTGGACGTGGATGGATGGATGGATATGTATGCATGCACATGCAGAAGTACCAGGTGCTAAATTCTTAATTAAGAAAAGGATTAGGAATGGTGAATGATAGCAGATAGCCTGGGAATGACACTGGATAGGTCTGAAATGAGACAAGTTTGGGCCAGGCAGGGAAGATAAATGGGATCGTCAAGGTTTGGCACTAGGAACGATTTGGCCTCAACTAATGATACTGGCCCAGGATGAATTAATGACGGTGAGGAAGGGGCTGGGAGGGAAGGAAGGGAGGCAAAGCTTGGGTGGCAGCAAAAGGAATGAGTGGTCTTGCTAGTGCTAAAATCCCAATGAGATCCATCCTACCAGGCAGCCACCAGCTGCCAAAGCGGAGAAGAGGGGAATGAACAGGCATAAAGTGACCTGGAGCATGCATTTGGCAAGAAATTAGGAAAAAATAGGTGGAGGGAAGCCACAGGTATGGCTTTCATCCTGGTTGGCCACAGCTTTTGGGCTCACAGACGTAAAGGGTGATCCCCAGTGCCCGAGGCGGGAAGGAATACGTTTCTTTGACTTGGAAGTACTGGCCCTTTTGGCGAGTTTTAGTATTCTGTAGTGGAAAAACAGGCTTTCACACCCAAGGGCTGTGAGCAGCGGCATGCACACCGAGCGCTGCACAGGGACCGACTCAGCACCTGATAAAAACTGGCTTGGGTGATTTTAGGCCCAGGTGTGTCCTTCCTCCCCAGGAAGAGGAGAGGAAAGTGTGAGTGGTGCCTTCACCCCTTTGAAACCAAGAGTTTGGAAAACAGGGTAGCAGAAACTTTTGTAGCAGCAACTACACCTATTCCAGCAGAAAACTAAACTAAACTGAAATAAAATAAAATTAAAATACTGTAAAACTTCTGGGTGTGGAAAAGCTGGTGGCTCTGGCAGAGGCACAGTTGGGATGCCCCTTGGGAGGGCAGTGCCCAGAGGTGCGGCAGCCCATGGATAGTTGCTTCAGGGAACAGAAATCAGCCCTTCAATAACTTCAGCTCTCTCTCAACCCTAAGAGCTGTGGGTCATTGCACTGCCCTCCCATTTTATGCAGTATCCAGAGAGACACCGAACCCTTGACTCCTGCACTTTGCATCCCAGGGGGAGCTCCAGCCAGGGGCAAAGCTATTGTACAATCTCCATCCCTCCCTAACACCCTGAAATAGGGTGATTTGCTCATCAGAGAAGGCAATTAGCATTCAGGTGCTGCTGTTAGCATAATCAGAGGGGCAAAAGGCTGACAGCGATAGCCGCAAAGTCAGGGACCAGGTCGGGTATGTAATGGAGAAATAAATTATGGCGAGAAAGTGCATTCAGATCTGGTCTTTAGTGGATATGTAAGCAGAAAAGAGCCCTGCCTCCTGCTAGTTTATCATCCACCCTCTGGTGAGCCCCACGGCTGTAGCCGATAAGCAGCTGATAAGCAGCTCGGCTTCTTCAGCAATGGTAGCATCCCTGTAATAATGAGTGGCTGAGACCTCTGGGTACCATCCTGGGATACCAAGTCCTCTTGGCACTGCATTCTAGTTGTTTAAAGCCAGACCTTTCCCTGCAAAACATCAGCTTATTGTGGGTGCCTTTGTGGGTATTGCTGCTGAGCTCCAGGGTTTTGCTAGCTGTTGGCTGGGGATGTGCACACTCCAAGACTGCTGAAAAGGGGAAGAAAAAGAATTAGAGCCTGATGCCATGAAGCGGATTTGGGTGGAAACATAAGACTAGAAACCCCAGCTTATCATCCCAGTTACCCCTCCATTCCTGTAAATCTGCAAAACCTGAGTACAGCTGAGTTTTGGGAAGGGTAGGACCATGCTGTGGCACTTTTCTTGCAGCCATGGTGCTGTACAATGCAGCATGGCTTCTCTTGAGCCAAAAAAAAACAACAACCCAAAACAGGCAAGAAAGGTAAAGGCCCATTTTCTTGGAGAAAAAACCTTCAGGAAGCCAAGCAGTGAGCTGAAATGCCTCTATCAGCAATAGTGTTGTACAGGCATCTGGTCCCCAGAGATGGCAGGGGACGGTTATCCCAGTGTAAGCTCTTTTTTTTTGATTATATTATTTGCCTATTCAAGGAGACAGGATGTTTTATTTTCTAAAAGAAAGATGAAAAGGACGGGAGCTGTACTCCAGGTTATTTTTTACACTGTGGAAATTGATGAAGCACTGAGTTTGTAGGGGCTGATAAATCAGGGGTTGAATAGAAAATGGCAGGGGGTGGGGGGGGGTGGTTCTCCAGACCCTGTGATTTGATTTGATTTTAGCTTCATTTGAAGCTGACCCTTGGCAAAGCCCTTTTATACTCCCCAGGAAGGTTTACCATAGGGCACTACAGCCTGCCCAGCTTTGACAAGTGCTGGTGTGAAAGGAGGCTGTAAAAATATTGAACACAGTATTTTTTGATATTATAAAAAATATAAGAAACAAGATAAAAATTATAAAATATATATTTATACATATATATAAAGGAGTCTTTATCAAATCAAAGTTAAAGCTCTAGAAATGTGATCTTCTGCTTCCCCTGAATAAGGGGAAGCAAAATAATCTCTCCAGGTCTGCAATGCTGAGGACTTCTATTTGTGTGTGGATCTGAGAGATGCAGAAAGCGACCTGAACCTGTGCTAATAAGCAGCTACT
>VWZK01018576.1:0-70843 GCA_013396935.1 Baryphthengus martii | reverse complement strand
GCTACTCAACATGCCTTGCTAAGTGAATGCATTCAGAGCCTATAGAGAGCAGTGTTTGCAGTGGCAAGAATGGGAGATGATTTCCCTCCTGTGAATTTGCTTAAGTATGGAATAAGCATCTATTTTTTTTCCTGCTTTCCCCCTTTTTCTAAAGCCCAGCTGTCTGTCTGTTAATGCATATAATGACAGTCCCATCAGGGACTAAGCCTGAATTCCCATTCATATGCAAAAATCATAAGTGAGAAAATTTAGATTTGGCCCAAACAACATTGTGTGCTTCTCCCAGTGAAGGAAATTCCAGCTTGCCATATTTTTCCTGCTTCAGTGCATGCCAGATGGCTTTAAAAAAAAAAAAAAAAAAAAAAGAGGATGATTACTCTTCTGTATGGAACCAGAGCCGGTAACGAGGGATGGATGCTCCTGGCATCACCCATAATGTGTTGCCTCCACACAGGAGCTTGGAGTGAGGGAAAGCAGGGGAGAGTTGCCTGGCTCACACAGCCACATTCATGTTGAACACCAAACCTCTTGTGAGTGTGTCATAGAATCACAGAATCACAGAACTGTCACGGTTGAAAAAGATCTCTAAGATCACCGCATCCAACTGTCAATTCAGAAAAAAAAAAAACCAAACAACCAAACAACTCCACAGAACACAAATCACACCTCACCATCCCACTAGAGCATTTCCTGAAGTGCCTACATGTTTTTTTAATACCTCCAGGGATGATGACTTCACCATCTTCCTGGGCAGCCCATTTCAGCGCCTGACTACTCTTTCAGTAAAGGGATTTGTCCTAACATCTAATCTAAACCTCCCCTGGCACAACTTCAGGCCATTTCCTCTGGTCCTGTCATTATTTACTTGAGAGAAGAGGCCTCACCCACCACACTACAACCTCTTTCAGGTAGTTATAGAGAGCAATAACGTCTCCCCTCAGCCTCCTCTTCTCCAATCTGCCCAATTCCCTCAGCCGTTCCTCATAGGATTTGTTCTCCAGAGCCTTCAACAGCTTGGTTGCCCTTCTCCAAACTCACTCAGGCAAATCAACGTCTTTCATGAGGTGAGGGGCCCAGAACTGAACACAGTACTTGAGGTGCAGCCTCACCAGTACTGAGTATAGCACTCCCCTTCTCCTGCTGGTCACACTATTTCTGATACAGGTCAGGATGCCACTGGCCTCCTTGGCCACCTGGCACACTGGTGGCTCGTGTTCAACCGGCTGTCGACCAGCACCACCAAGTCCCTTTCCATAGGGCAACTTTCTAGCCAGTCTTCCCCAATCCTGTAGCGTTGCCTGTGGTTGTTGTGATCGAAATGCAGGACCCAGCACTTGGCCTTGTTAAACCTCATACTATTGGCCTCAGCCCATCGATTCAACCTGTCCAGATATCCTGCAGAGCCTTCCTACCTTCAAGCAGATCTACAATCCCACCCAATTTGGTGTCATCTGCAAATGTGCTGAGGAAGCACTCGATCACCTCACCTAAATCATTGATATTGAACAAGACCAGCCCCAAAACTGATCCCTGGGGGACACCACTGCTGATCGTCCACCAACTGGATTTACCTCCATTCACTACAACTCTCTGGGCCTGGCCGGCCAGACAGTTTTTAAGCCAATGCAGAGTACACCTGTCTATGCCATGAGCCACCAGCTTCTCTAGGAGAATGCTGTGGGAGATGGTGTCAAAGGCTTTACTGAAGTCCAGGTAGACAACATCCACAGCCTTTTCCTCATCCACTAGGTGGGTGACCTGGTCATAGACGATGATCAGACTGGTAAAGCTGAACCCACCTTTCTTGAAACCATGCTGGCTCGGCCTGATCCCTTGGCTGTCCTGCACGTGCCATATGAGCTCACTCAAGATGAACCTCTCCATAATTTTTCTGGGTACCAAGGTCAGGCTGACAGGCCTGTAGTTCCCCAGATCCTCCTTCTGTCCCTTCTTGTAGATGGGTGTCACACTGACAAGCCTCCAGTCATATGGGACCTCCCCTGTTACCCCCGACTGTTGATAAATGATGGAGAGAGGCTTGGCGAGTTCCTCTGCCAGCTCCCTCAATACTCTTTGGTGGTTTCTGTCCAGCCCCATGGACTTGTGAGTGTCCAGGTGCCACAGCAGGTCATTAACTGCTTCCTCCTGGATTGTGAAGGGGTTGTTCTGCTCTCCATCATTATCTTCCAGCTCAGGAGGTTGAATACCCTGGGAGTAGCCGGTGTGACTAATAGATGGAGGCAAAGGCAATATTAAGTATCTCAACCTTTTCCTCATCCTTGGTTGTAGTGTTACTTCCTGTACCCAATAAAGGATGGAGATCCTCCCTGGCTCTCTTTTTATCATTAATGTATTTGTAAAAACTTTTTTTGTTGCCCTTTATGACAGTAGCTAGATTGAGCTCCAGCTGGGCTTTTGCCTTTCTAATTTTTTCTCTGCATGACCTAACGAGATACCTGTACTCATTCTGAGATGCTTGACCCTTCTTCCAAAGGAGATAAACTCTCCTTTTTTTCCTGAGTCCCAGCAAAAGCTCCCTGATCAGCCAGGCCAGGGATCTTCCCTGCCATTTCATCTTATGGCACATGGGGACAAACTGCTCTTGAGCTTTTAAGATTTCCTTCTTGAATATCATCCAGCCTTCCTGGACCCCTTTGTCCTTCAGAACTGTCTCCCAAGGTATTCTCTCAACCAATGTCCTGAACAGGCTGAAGTCTGCCCTCCAGAAGTCCATGGTGGAGGTTTTGCTGACCCCCCTCCTTACTTCACTAAGGATCGAGAACTTAATCATTTCAAGGTAGCTAAGCTCAAGATCGTCTCTGACCACCACATCTCCCACCAGTCCTTCCCTGTTTGTGAAAAGCAGGTCTAGTGAGGCACCTCCCCTTGTAGGTTCACACATCAGCTGTGTCAGGAATTTCTCTTCCACACACTTGAGGAACCTCTTAGCTTGTCTCCTCTCTGCTGTGTTGTATTTCCAACAGGCATCCAGCAGGTTGAAGTCCCCTACCAGAACAAGGGCTGGTGATTGTGAGACCTCTGCCAGCCCCTTGTAGAACGCTTCATCTGCCTCTCATCCTGGTTGGGTGGTCTATAACAGATACCTAACAGGATATCCCCTCTATTCACCTTCCCCCTTGTCCTTATCCATAAAAACTCAACTTTATCATCAGTATCATCAAGCTCTATACAGTCAAAACATTCCCTAATGTATAGAGCTACCCCACCACCTCTCCTTCCCTGCCTATTCCTTCTGAAGAGCCTATAGCCATCCATTGCAGCACTCCAGTCAGGAGAGTCATCCCACCATGTTTCTGTGAGTGTGACTGTGTCATAGCTATCCTGCTGTACAATGGTTCAATGGCTTCCATCTCCCCCTGTTTGTTGCCCCTGCTGTGTGCGTTGGTGTACACGCACTTGAGCTGGGCTATCGGTTTCAACCCTAACATTGCCATATCACCCATAGGCTCATCTCTAGTGGGCCTGGTTTTATCCCCTTCCCCTTTCAAGCCTAGTTTAAAGCCCTATTGATGAGTCTTGCCAACTCCTGGACAAAAATCCTTTCCCCCCATGTGGATAGTTCCACTCCATCTTTTGCCAGCAAGTCCAGTACCATCTCTGTCAAAGAAACCAACATTCAACTGATGGCAGCAGCCTCTGAGCCATGCGTCCATCAGGTGTGCTCTCCTGTTCCTTTCAGCATCCCTTGCCAGTGAAGGAATTGAGGAAAACACCACCTGTGCTCCTGATCCCTTCGCCATTCAGCCCAGTGCCCTGAAGTCCATTATATCAGCTTAGGACTTCTCTTGGCAATCTCATCACTGCCCAGCTGCATGACCAGTAGTGGGTAGTAACCAGAGGGCTGTACCAGACCTGGGAGCTTCCTGGTTATATCTCTAACCCAGGCCCCAGGGAGGCAGCAGACTTCCCTGTGGGATGGGTTGGTCGGCATATGGGGCCTTCTGTTCCCCTCAGAAGGGAATCACCTATGACAATTACTGTTCTTTTATTTATTTTTGTTATTGTTGACCCTGTGAAAAGCAATGGTCACATCACGATGGGAGACATTTATGGAGCCCTTCAGATACTCTTAAAGATATTTTGGGGTTGTTCAGCCTGGAGAAGAGCAGACTCTGGAGACACCTTATTGCAGCATTTCAGTACTTAAAGGGGGCCTATAAGGAAGATAGGGATGATCTTTTTAGTGAGGCCTGCTGCAATAGGACAAGGAGTAACGGTTTTAAACTAAAAGAGGGTAGATTTAGACTAGATATAAGAAATAATTTTTTTACAACGAGAGTGGTAAAACACTGACCCAGGTTGCCCAGAGAGGTGGATGCCCCATCCCTGGAAACATTCAGGATCAGGCTGGACAGGGCTCTGAGAAACCTATGTAGTTGAAAATGTCTCTGCTCATTGCAGGGAAGTTGGAACCAGATGACCTTTAAAAGTCCTTTCCAACACAAAACATTCTATGATTATATGATTTGCCTTTTACTTGTGGCCGCAGCCTAAGCAGTGTGTGCAAAGGGAGCAAGTTGATGCTATGAGATCCGGACTTGGAGGGTGCAATCTGGCAATCAGGGAATATTAAGATATCTTTAAAAAGTGGAACAGCGGCCTTCAGGCATCACAGGGCAAACAGTGCCCGGTGCATGCTGGCCAGGTGACAGCTGGCCTTCCTCTGCATCTTACAGACAGCAGGAGAGAGAGGAAAAAAAGGCCTGAACATGACAGCAAAGGGGTAAAGGCAACTAGGAAAAATCACGTATTTGTGCAAAACCAGCTCCTGCGCACTCTTTTCTGGGTGGACAACTCAATGCTTGCATGCCAGTCTGTGCTGTCTCTCCGAAGCCCTACATTGACCCACCCTCTGAGACCCTGCAAAATGTCCATCCTAAGGAAAGCAGAGGCTTAGAAAGCTCCTATTAGGATTCACCAAACGTTTTATCTTTTAAAAGAGGCTGTGTGGCATAGTAGGAGAGATTGCGCTGAGCAGAAAGAGAAGGGTGATGCTTTGCAGGAAAGCCAAGTGCTGAGTCTCATCCCTGGTTGATGGAGATGGGAAATATCTCATTTTGGGGAAAAATATCTATAAACAAATAGTTACTGAAAAACCAAAACCTCTGATTATTCCTCCTGTGGGAGGCTCAAGCATCACCACAGAGCTATTTTGGGGGACTATGTGGATCATGCCTGACAGGCAAGTAATTTTTCGGGCTGGATACTTGCCTTGGGCCCATGTGCTTTGGAGAAAGGAAGCGATTTAACAGGAAGTCAGGCAAATCTGAGACTTTCTTTTTTCCCAAGGAAGAAGAAGAGTCAGAAAAATATTTCTTCCCCACTGTCTAAAGACGAAAGTGGAGGCTTCAGAGAGATGAGGCAGCAGTGGTCTGTTAAGAGACTGGGGGAATTGGGTTGGCAGGGGTTTTATGCTGAGCATCACAGCTGGTGCAGGTGCATTTCCAGCCATAAGAAGTAGTAACAGTCCCGGTGGAAACATTCGGCTGCAGTAAAAGCAGACAGAAATCTATTATCCATGTGAATGCAATGTCAATATTTACAGAGGGAGGTCAAAGAAGAGAGCTCTGCTCGGGAAACGTCAGCTCCGAAGAAGGAGGAAGCATTAGCAGCATTTGCATTTGCATGGGAGAATTTTTCCCCTGGGGAAGGAGACCCATGTCATCCCAGAAAAGCCGGAAAACTCCCATGTGCTCACCAAGTAAAGAAATCCCTCTTGCCAAAGGATGAGTTCCTTCCTCTGTCCTTGGGCTGGCTTTTTGCCTATAACTATTTACTCTTGATGAGAACTTCAGGTACCTGTGGCCTGTGAAGACATGAGATGTGCCAAGCTGTGACTTTCATGGGCACCTAGTGTTCGGCAAGACATACACCTGTACAGCAAAATGGATGGGAAACCACCTGGTGACACAGAGCCAGCGATTTAAACACACAGCACAACCCTCTTTCTGCTGTGCACCGGGTACTCAAGTTGGTTGGACCCAAAGGTGGGAGATTTCGGGAGCTGAAAGGGTTGAAAGTGGGAAACCCTCTACCATGGCACTGGGTTCAGGGGACAGGGCAGCCTTGTGGGGTGCAGAGCATTCCATGTCTCTGTCTCGTGTGTGGGGGGGGTGACAAAGGACACCTTTGTGGCATAGAGAAAGTAATTGTCCAGTTCCCTCCAGATTAAATGTTATTGTATTTGGGGGGATATTTTGGAGATGTTTCCTTGCTGGACACTTCGTTTGTAACAGTTTTATTAATGAAACAAAATTGGCAACAGTCTTTCACAGGTTTATGCCTGTGGTAATTAAAGTCAAGTGATACGGATTTAATCTGAGTGGGATCTTGTGATTTGCTTTGCCTGCAGTGTCAGTCAGCTGTGATTGAGTTGATATTTGTACTGATTAAGAAAACCACCATCATGTTCCTTACACCTGAGCACAGAGAAAGATATCATCGTGAGGGGTGTGTGTGAGCTTGTGTGTTGAGGGATTTCCTGTGGCCAACAGAATACCCATCATTATTGGTGTGAAAACTAAACCCCACTGGCAGTACTCCTTCTTTCTAGAGAGTCTGTAGATTCCTGGCCTCTCTCCCAGCTTGCCCCAGCTTCCAGGCGGAGTTTCTTTAAATCTCGTAATTTCCATTCTAATCTCGAAATTCCCGGCCTGTCCCACTCCCACGGGTGTCCTCCTGTGGCCAGCCGCGCTGCCGTGACCCATTGCAGCCGCCAGGGGGGCGTCACCTGAAGGCCAGGTTCGCAGAGTTCCGACGGCTGCAATCGCCGTGGCCGCCAGGGGGCGCCTTCTTCAGGGTCCCGGCGCGGGAAGCGCTGCGGCGGCAAGAGCAAGGCCGGGGCGGCGGGAAGCGGAGTCCTGGTACCCGGATCTTTGGCCAACGGGGACTCTGCTGGGCCCGCCTCCAGGCGGTCCTAGGACTGTGCCGGGGCTGCTGATTTTCCACGCTCGGAAGCCGCCCGCACCGCGGCTGCTCCTGCTGCGTCTGCCCGCCCGAGCCGGAGCGGACACCGGCACCCCAGGGCGTGCATTGGGCTGGAGCCAGGGCGAGGGTGCCCCTGTGCCGGGCACCGGCTGTAACCGCGCCTAACTCGGGTGTCCCGTCTATACGGAGCTCCTCCAAAGCGGCTCCGGCCGCAGCTCTCACGGTCCTGGCTCGGGGCGGCAGCAGCCGGCGGGCGGGAACTGAGGGGGACGCTGTGTCCTGGCAGCCCCAGGGTCCGGGGGCGGACGAGGGAAAGGGGGAAAAGCGGGGCAAAATGGGATAAACCGGGGCCATTTCCTCACTTCTTCTCCCGCTTTCTGGATGTGGGAGCGGAGGCACCGGCCGCTGCCCGCTGAGTGCTGCCCGCAGCTCGGGTCCGTGCTCTGCCTGCAGCAGCTGCCTGGCTGTCGGTGCGGGCCCTGCCGCTCCCCACAGGCAGTGAGGTGCTGCCCCCTTCCCATCCCGGGGCCGCACACCGCGGCCTTCGGCTGGGGCCTCCTTCCAGGGCCCACGGGTGACACCAGGCAGGCGAGAGATCGCCGTGGGGGCCTGGCTGGGGCCTAGTGACTTTCCCGGCGAGTTTCAGTATCAACCCTGGGATCCCCGCTCGGGGAGCTGCAGCAGCTGCAGCTCGGCCTTTGGGGCAGGGAGTCTGATGCAGCTCCGATTTTCACCGCAGCATCAGCCCCCACTTGATCATGGCAGCGACTCCCGGTCCTGACTCTCAGCCGTGCCCCGTGGAGGAGAAGGGGACCCGGCTGGGCTGGGGGTCTCCCAAGGCGATCAGTGACCTCTCCTGCCACCGAGCTCCCTCCTCCCAGCTAGTTTTGTCTCCCTGGCTATTTTCCGGAACGGCTGCCGGCAGGAAAAACTCCTCTGGCCTGGGGCCGGGCAGAGCCGCTGCAGGGAAGGAACTGGTTTCCGCTGGGGTTCAGGCCTGCGCGGCGTCACCCACGCAGGAAGTGCCCGGGGGACGGAGCCGGCAGCATCCGGCGCTGCCGCGGCGGGGTCTGGGAGCGGCTCCGGGCCCTGCGCGAATCCCTGCTTTTACCCGAAGCCCTTCTGTTTTTTTCAGCACCAAACGTGCTGCGGTAGGAGCAGATGCCGCTCCAGGGATCCGCACCGGCTCCCGCAGCCCCGTCGGTCACATGGTGAAATCGGCTGGGTCGGGCACGGAGAGCGGCGGCTGTCCCGGTGCTGCCGGTCCCTCGGCAGGTGCTGGCGGCACCAGCGAGCCCGTGTTGCTGTGCCGGAGCGTGGAGAAGGCTCAACCCGGCGCCGAGGGATCTCTGATGCCTCAGGACGGGCCGGATCCCTGCAGGGCCCCCGGGAACGGGGAGGGACCAGGGGTCATGTCCCCGGCCGCGGGAGCGAAGTGCCGGGGGCTACCACGCCCCGGGGGAGCCGGGGCCGGCTGGAGCTCAGGGAACGGGTTTGTGCTTGAGGTGCTGTGTCTTTACCCTTCGTCCTGCCCGCGGGGGGCCTGAGGGCCGCTGCCATCTCCCGGCAGGGCTCCCTGCGGGGCCCGTGGGGGTTCCCGGTTGCTGCGGGGCAGCGCTAGTGGGTCGCTAGAGGTGCCGGTGCGTGTCCCTCGGGAAGCTCGGGACTAGTGGGGCCAGGGCCTGCACCTGCTGGGGCAGGTTTCTCCCGTGGCCACAGGCTGCCTGTGGGCACAGGGAGGAAGGACCCCGTGATTCCTGTTCCTGTAGCTCAGCCTGAGCCAGAGCGAGGCAGGTTGGTGCTGCACGTTTGGCAGGGCCGCAGTTGCAAGAGAGTGGGGAGCAGGGGCTGTCAGAGCCCAGGGCTGATGGTCATTGGTCTATGCTACTGCTAGACCAGTTTTCAGCCAGATGCTGGCTCTTGCACGTTCTCCCAGTGAGAAACGGGACAGTTCTGGTGTCCTGTTCCCATTTCACCTTCCCCTACCGTCACCAGTGCGTGCACCAGGAAGCAACTGCCAAAAAGAACTGGTGAGGGGCTGGGAAGAGCTGCCTGCATCCAGGAGGCCACAGGTTTTGCACGGGCAGCAATTCCAGGGGCTTTCTGGGCTGTGCCAACAGGAGCTCTGACTGTCCGACATCAGTCCCTGTGTAGGGACAGATAGAGGATCCCCAGCTACACCAAGAGCCACTCATATCCAAGAGACCCATGCGAGGTGTGGATCCCTCAGGAAGAAGCCTGGGCTGCCAGCACTGCTACTGCCTGCCCTGCGTATCGCTGGGTACAGCCCTGCCCGTGCCTGCCAGGCTTCTGCCTGCCCATAGACACTGTAGGGACTTCACAGCTCCAGCTTGATTGCTGATTCAGGTTGGTTGTTTCAGCCTCTCTCTGTTTCAGGTTCAGCTGGTGGATGGCTTCAGTTTAGTTTAGGCTCCAGTTTGTTTTCAAGTCCAGTTCACGGACAGCTCCAGTTTGTGGATGGCTCCAGTTCAGTTTTGCCTCCAGCCCATTCACAGCTCCTATTTGTTTCTGCTCTGGTGAAATATCAGGTCTGGGTCATAGATGGGTCCAGTTCATTTTGGCTCAAGTTTATCCACAGCTCCTCTTTAGTTCCAGTTCATTTCAGCACCAGCTTCAGTTCATTTCTGCTTGTTCAAATGACAAGGTTGTAAATTAATCACTGTCATAACTTTTATATGAATATGAATTGCCATAATTGTAGATGGTCTCTAGACTATTCCAGCCATTGTACACAATCTGAATAAAGTGTTGGACACAAATAAGGTGTGAAAAGTGCTTTTTCCTAGAGAGACTCTCTGACATCTGATTTGTCCTGAAGCATACGGGCCTCCCAAACTTGCGGGACCAACACAACCAAATCCCCGTTTCCAGCAGCAATCTAGACACTCTGCCCACCCCCCCAGTGCCAACATGGCCCCTAGGTTTGATCCCAGAAACAGCTGAGCTGGTCTCCATTTCTGAGACCAAACACGCAGGACTCAGGCTCTATTCCAACTCCCAGCCCAGCCACATGAGCCCCTTTCCCAGCTCCCAAAATGCAGGACTTAAGCTCCTTTTTCAAGCCTAGGAAATGCCCGACTCGGTCTGTGCTGCTGAGCCCCAAAACCGGCCTCAGGAGCCGGATTTCGAACTCCACAAACACCCTGCTGAACCCCAGCCGCCCTCAGTCCTGCGCGTGGTGTCGGGGACGGCCCCAGAGAGCCCCAGGCGACGCTTGGGAACGGACCGCGGGTACCCGTGGGGCCGGGCCGGCTTCGTGTCGCCACAGGCGGCCCGGGCGAGGATGGGAGATGCCGGGATCTGCCCCTATGGGCTTTATTTCCTGGAGCCCCAAGCCCCGCGACCCCACCTGCTCCGCCGCAGAGCCACTCGCAGCGCGGCCGCCCGGGCACCGGCACTTGCCCACTCGCCCCGNTCCGCACCGCACAGGCGGCCCCGGGCGAGCGCCGCGGCGGGAGGTCCCGGGGTGGAGACAGCGCGGCGAGCACTCGCCCGCGTCCCAGCGTCCGGGGTCTCATGGCGCCCGAAAGGCGGTTCGGGACGGAGACCCACATAGGGGCGAGAGGAGAACCGGGGCTCGGCCCCCGTCTGCCCCTCGCAAAGCCCGAGTCAATGGCCGCTGGCCCGCCTGGGGTTTCTGGATCTCCCCGAGGAGGCAGAGAGGTCCCCGAGGACAGGGCAGGCCTGGCATCCCACCTCGGGGCAACCTGCTCGGGAGCATTGCTCTCCGGTCTGTGCTCAGCTGGAGCTCCTGCTCTCCCCAGCCTCACTTAGGTGAGGGGCGTAATTTGGCCCCTTGCTGCTCTCAGGCCAGTGCCCTGCAGTGCCGACATCAAATGGGGCAGAGCAGGAGCAGGCTTCCAGTGTCCTTTGTCACAGCACCCATCTCATTCGAGGTCTTTGGCACACCAGTTCTGCTGCAGCCATGGGGCAGACAACTCGGTCTCCCCCTGGGCCTCTTAGGGATAGCCACGCCAGGAGCTGGGTTGTCTCCACAGCCTCTCCCTTAGGGAAGAGCTGCCAAAGACAGGAATTCGGAGGGGCTACCGCTCCCAGCTCTGCTCCTTGGATGTCACAGGATGGGGGCCAGAGATGGCAACAGTCAGGGGACTGCCATAGTCCAAAATGTTAGCATTTCTCCACCATTCATCAGTTGAGTTCACCCCTGGTCCTTCACTGCTTTTCATCAATGACCTTCTCTGCATACTCAGTCCCGGCCTTTGGCTCCTTCATTTTCCCTTGCTGCCCCCATGGGATGTGGGCTCACAGCCTGTGTCTCAGCTTCCTTCTGCTTTTCTGTCCAATTTCCTCCAAACAGAAGTCTGCAGATACTCAGCCCCTGCCTGTGCACGTCATTGTCTTCTCCACAGCCTTTTGCTCCCTTTCTCCAGCCAGCACAGCAATTGGAGACCTCAGACCCATTCTGGTCCCAATCCTGTCACCACCACAGGTGCCACGATCCATGGGCTGTTCACCACCCATAAAGCCTCCCTGGAACCTGGGAGCAACTCCTGCCACTTGGCTGCCCTCAGGGGTGTCCTGTTCCCCCGCCTTTAGCTCTTGGGGGGGATCACTCCTGCCTTCCCCAAAAGCAGCATCTCAGGACTGGCTCCACCAGCCTTACCGTGGGGAATGGAGCCACCTTGGCATTTTCCTTGGCTGAGATGTGCCACTGGCGATGCCTGGGGGTGGGGGAGGGGCAGCTGTGCTGGCTGCAGCAGCAGCAGCTGTGTTCCTGCCTGTGGGAACATGGTGGGATCACCATGGCAGGCTCCAGAGGCCCCAGGGCCCCTCAAAGATCCCTGGGTTCCCTGAAGACCCTGCCCATTGGTCAATGGTAGTATGACGGACCTTCTAGCGTCTGATCTCTTCCACAAGGAGCGCGATGCCTGTGATGCTTGTAACAGGCAACGCCAGCCACACTGCAGGGCCAAGGATGCCTTCAGAGCTGTGTCCCAGCAAGCAGTGCTCAAAACACTGGCTTTCACCCCAGTTTTACCTCTTCAGGAGAGATGGGACATGGCACAGGGCTACTCTGCACGCCTGTGCCTGCACGTGCTTCCACATGCCCACCCTGGTGTTCCCAGCTACTGGGGCAATTTAAGCTGATCTTTGAGTCAGAGGTCCTCAGGGCCTTCAGTTGTCCCTCAACAGGGAGGACTTGGACCCCAGCAGGGAAAGGATCCCTGCAATTTCCACTGCTGTGTACCCTGCAGCAACAATAATGCTATTCCTGCAGAAAAGCGATGAGACCGTGCAGCTGTGCAGAGGGAGATGGATGGGGCAATAGCGCAGGCAAAGGATCACCGATGTCTCTCCTGGGTTTAGATCAGCCAGCTCAGATACTGTGCCCATCCAGAGCTCAGTTTGGGTGATGGGTGTATCAATGTAACCAACGTGCAGGGTGAAAGTATTCAAATCATTTGAGCGTGCTTAGTTTTGCTTCAGGTCTGTGAGAAGGTCAGCTGCTACATGAAAAGTGTGCTGGATTAGAAGTGCCCAATGTGATTATTTCATAATGACTCTTACACTATTTAACCCCTAAGATAAGAGACTAAAATTCCTATTTTCCATGTAGTAATAAGTGACCTTTGAAATGAGATAGCGAAGAAGCAAAAATTAAAAACACTGAGGGCTTTTTCCTCCAGTTCCCTTTAACTCCCAGCTAAGGGATGCTCTGCAAAGGATGCTGGGGACATCTTTTTGAATACTGTGGCCAGCCCTAATTCACGAGGGTCTCTTTCAATTTCTGTATATCAAGTATGAGTTATCCCAGCCTCAGAA
The DNA here is from genome assembly GCA_013396935.1 of Baryphthengus martii. Classification (NCBI taxonomy): domain Eukaryota; kingdom Metazoa; phylum Chordata; class Aves; order Coraciiformes; family Momotidae; genus Baryphthengus; species Baryphthengus martii. The sequence goes on along the minus strand of VWZK01018576.1, from coordinate 58,090 downwards.
GCTGTCTTCTGCCAGTCCTTGCAATTACAGCAAATGTTTCCCATAGGTCAGCCCTGAGATCATATCTTACATCCTTAACCCTTACCATTATCTTGGGAAGGGAACGCTTTCCACTTTGGTGTGCTCTTAGGATTCCTTTTGATTGTATCTAGGCAGTGGACAAGGAATGTGTCTCAGAAAACAGAGTGAAAGCTGCAACTACAAAAGTTTATTTAATGCATAAGTATTTTCATTAGGAATTATAAGAACTAAGATATAAGAAAGACACATTATTCTGCACAGTACTGCAGAATAATTTTGCAGAAACAGGTAGAGAAGTTGCCTTGACTAAACCTGATGGTTGGCAGCTCTGCTTAGGAACCAAGATGAGCGTTCCTGTTGCCACCAGCTTGGAGTTGGGCTGAGGATCTTCTTTCTACTTTTATCTCTCCACTGTGAGAGACCTTTAGAGCCAGGAGAGCTTTTGTCTTTGCAAGCCTGCTCTGTCTTTGGGAAGGCACATTAGCTCTGTTTTTTTTGGTTTTTTTTTGATATAGCATGCTGAAGTGACAAGCAGGATTAAATATGAAGTCTGCTACAGGCTGTGAATCTGCAGGATGGGTAGTGATCTCTCCTGGTAAAGGCAGGGTAACTCCCTCCCTGTGTGGTGGGATGACTAGTCACTGTCTAAGTGATGGTAGTGTCATACTTTAGAAGACTGAAGCTCCACAGACAGTGGTATAAAATACTTGAAGTGTTGACCCTACAGCGCCATATGGGCGTTCAGATCATATGGAATCATTTTGGGTTTGGGGTCATTTCTTATATCAAAACTAATGGATATTTGCACCCAGGGCGAATTTTAAGTTGGTCTCTCCGTGTTTGGTGCTACAGATCACAGCAGCATAGGCTCCTCAGAATAATGCACAAAATAGAACTAAATATTCTCATTATTGTTATTTTAGATTTGCATAAGCCAGGGGCAAAGAAACTCAAACTAGCCCTCATATGAGAAGCTGTACAAATTCCAAAATAAGAAGGTATCTTGCTACAAGAAATACAGATGTGATGGAATGGCTTTTTAGCTAGTAAATGAGCATGGGCTGTGGATCTCAGCCATTAATTCGAACAGAGTACCTTAAATCCTGAGGGCAGCTTTACAATGTAATCTGTTTGTTCTTTTACGTTTCTTTAACTAAGAATAGGAAATGAAACAAAATGAAATAAAATGAAATAAAACTAAATGAGAGGGCATGAAATGGGATGTTTTCTTAACTAGTCTAAAAGTCTCCCTCCCTGACAGTTCACAGGTTTGCACTACTTTTTTTCCATCCCAAGGATTATGCCCATTTTATGTATTTTCAAACAAAAATGTCTATACATAGATAACAGCATACATCTGCACGTGAATTAATGCGTACAGGCATGTACATGAATATAATAAAGACAAACCCCAGTTTTCTGAAAGATAATTGAAAATTTTCTGATTTACATCTCAAAATAGTCTTTTGCTTAATTCTGACAGTTGGAGGAGTGGTGGTGTCTTAGCTCAGCTGAGGACCTTACCCTGGAAAGCAGCTCAATCTCTGCTCTTCTTGCAGTAACTGGACTTCTCAGCTGTTTCTCAGATATTTCCCTTCCTTCTACTTGTAGCTGTCAGTAACAAGAAAAATGTGACCTGCAAGTTACTTCAAAAGGAAAAGGTAAAATACGTTACAGACCCACTCTGCCTGCGAATCCTGGCATACTCCTCTGTGTCTGAGCCCATCACCGAACAAAAAGACCTCAGCTGCTTTCTCAGAGTGCGCTGTTTTCTCACATACCTTGCAGAAGGGTGTAAAAGCCCCTCTGCTTTCAAAATCTCTGCTTCTCAGTACCTTGTAGACGGCTTAGCTCTAGGTTTCTCTTTAGTCAGCTTCCACATATCTTTTTATCCTTCCTCTGTGTGAAGTTACAAAGGAGCTGTGTATCAAAAAGGACTGCTTTCTTTAGCTCCTTATCTGGTCTTACACTCACTGACCATATCCAGCTTTGAATCAGCATCTGCTCCTCGGTATTTGCTTGGGTGTACAGTCTTACTGCTAGCAGAGGGCACAGAGGGGCTTGCTGTTCAGTGTTCAACCATGCCAGCAGCTCTTCCAAGGGAAAGCAATGATCAGCCTCCAGTTTTCCCTGCAGTTGGAATGCATTGGCTCCATGGGCCATCAGAGAGAATCACACCAACTTCTTGTTTTCTGTGTGTCACAAGAATCACTGAGGAAGTGAAGGACTTTCATGGGGTTTGCCAGAGCATCCCTGCTATGATCCCCTGCAGGCAGACAAAAACTCTGAGGAGACATTATTCTCCACCAGCTGCACTGCTGTGGTGCAAGGCTTAATGCAGAGATCATCAGACCTGAACTTTTGGAAGCCCAGTGCAATTCCTTGTTCTTAACTCACGGTGCCAACTGAAGACCTTACTGTCCCAAAATGTCTCTCCAGTCTTCCTGGGGAGGTTGTTACATACAACAGGAATGGCAGAGTATGATATGTACCCACGTGCTTAGCTCGCTGTTCAAATCCACCTTCACTGGGTGTTCAAGCTGTGATACACTAGAGCAGGTGAGATGTAAATTCCCCTCTGCTGAGCCTTTCCTGAGAACATCTGTCACAGTCTCTGCTTGCTGGAACCTAATTTACTTGTGGAAGCTGGGGATTAACAAGACAATTCAAAGCTTTCCTCTTTACTCAATCTGAAGTCATGTCTGCAGTAAAATGTCTCTCTAGTCCATGGCTGTGTAGCAGTCTTCAGTGAAATGCTCAGCTGTCCTCTCCTAAATTTAGGTCTATAAACTGCTTACTTGATCCTAAATGGTGCTTCAGACGCTCAGGTTCCACTGAAAGCAAAACCAGAAATGAATGCTTAAATGCCCACTGGAAACAATGGATTCTAGGGATCTTCTGCTGGAGATGCCAATTATTGATTTTTCTAGTTGCTTAGAAGAGCTTGGCCAGCTTTGGATTCTGCCTTGCATCAGTATGTGAGCCTTAGAGAACCAAAGGGATAACTTCTTTGCAATCTTTTCTCTGAGTAAACAAAGCACATTTCCCACAAGAGCATCTCCTACACAGCAGTGCAGGTTAAAAGGGTCAGCCACCTTTAAATAAGCCCTGACTGACACTTACTTCCCTGAATGAGGATTATCAAAGGTTGAGGTACAGTTCCCAGGGCAGTCGGTGACCTAATTCTAAGCATCATTAATCCATTTCACTGAAAAATAACACTGGCATTTAGAAATTTTCCATTAGCTTAAGGGATGCTCCTACTACTTTTCTGGAGGTTGGCCATGTTGGATTCCTTTGCCAAGAGCCCAGATCATCTCCCACAGCTGCTCCACAGATGATGCTGATGTTCATCATTTGGCTTGTTCTACTACTCATCACTTCTGGCCCACTGTGTGCTGGGAGCATCCTGCTGTGGGAGGGAGCACAGCCCCTCTTCCTCTCACTTTGCTGCAGGTCAGCAAAGCTCATTCATTTCCCAGTTGCATTCCTCCACCTATCTTCAAATGGTTGGCAATTTTTCACTCAGGATGGTTTTGAGCAACTTCTGCTCTGCTCCAACACACCCTGGAAATCTTTAAGCTCAGGTGAGGATTACAGGGAACAACTCAGCTGACTGTAGACTGCACAAAGGACACTTAATCACAAGTCCTTTCTCTGGCACATGGTTCCTCTCTTGCCTTATTCGTTCTGTTGTCCTGGGAAGCTGCAGGGCAGCTGCCTGGGTCCATGCCTGAGTTATCTTGCTGTTGGAACAGAGCTAGCCAGTGTGGTGCCACAGCATAAAAGCTGTAGTGATCCTCCTGCCCCAGTTCCACACAAGTCTCCTCTGCAAGCTGATATAGCAAACGCTCAGACCCTGGCATAGTTGAGAAGTGACCATCTAGCTGGTAACATATCCCTCCAGCCCTGGGGACAGACATCTCCTCAGCTAGGTCCCCCAGGGATCAATAGGTCAGATGTTACTGCACAGCCAGCCTTGACTAGATCCATTTACAGAAGATCAACTGTCTAAGCCACTTCAGCAGTAACGAAAACAACAAATGTCATGATATTTCCATATCGGAGGAAGCTGATTTAAAGTATTTTCTAACTTCTCAACATAAGCATTTTTAAGGCTGACATCTTTGCTATGATACAATACTGGTTTGGTTCCATTCAGGATGAAATTGTGTGGATGGAAAGGGTAAGCACAGTGTCTTTCTGAGCTCCTATTTCACCTGCTGGCATAGAGCATCTCTATGCTGCAGGCTCTCACCATGACTGGAGGACCTGGGGCTCCTCCCTGTCTGCAGCAGTGCCAGTCTGACACCACTGAGAGCCTGAAAGAACAAGAGGAGAGTGAGAAGAGGAGGCAAAGAGACATGAAGATCATCTGCCAGAAGGAGAATGTAGCAGAGCTGGGAAACAGAAAAGAGACTGCTGATCTCTCATGGGAACCTACACATTCTCCCATCAACCCTTCCACCATCCAGCTGTTCTTTGGCAACCACTGGAGAGACTGTGGGAAATCTGTTTCCCTCCTTTCTAAATAAGGCAACAGCAGCCCTGGTATCATAAGGGCTGTTTCTCAAGGCAACTTGTGTCAGTTCACTTTGCACAGCTTTGGAAAAGAAAGTTACATTTCTCTTGGGGTTACTTTGATACAGGCAGATACAAAACCAGACCAAGAGATTGCAGATACCACACATTGATGGAGTCTCCCTCAGCAAGAAGTCCATGAACTCCGTGGTTGAGTCACCTAGTGAAATCATGTATCCATAAAGGACAACATCATATTCAGAGGTTCAAAGGCAAAAAGGATATTTGTTAGGCAAAGTTAATAGGGAGTGGCTGCTGTATGTGTTTCACAATCTTTTATACGAGGCATTTATGTGTTTCTGCCGAGAGCCAGGAGCTCAGCAGTGTTTGCAACAGCTAGTTCATTCTTTTCACCCAAACACTGGTGCAATACTGGGGCTTAGCAACAGGGATGTTTGGATGCTGCCTGATCCCCATCATTTTAGTTGACTCAAATGTCAACTTCAAAACTGGTAACCTAGGTTTTTAAAGAGATGGAGAGAAAGAGGAGGTAAGGATAAGGAAAGCAAAAGCACTTAGCAGTATAGCCCTATTATTCAGCCAAGATCATGTTTGTTTTGGACTTGTGCCATGTCAGAGGGAGAAAGAAATTGTTGCTGGAAAAGATGATATGGGTGTCCTAAGGAGCAAATGAAATAAAAGAAATCCTCCGTGAAACAGATTACCCAAACTGCTGCTTATCTCAGTTATGAAATGAACTCTCAGGACAAAGCACCTGTGTGTACATAAGAACAGCAGCAGCAGCTCAGATCAAAGATCTCCTCTCTGCCAGGCCCCTGAGCCCATGGGTAGGGAAGAGATATCAGAAGAAGAGGAGATTTAAGTGACTCTTCTCTTGGCTTTGCTTTTCTCAGGGAACAATATTTGAAGAGCTTCCTGACCTGGTGGTTGTGCTGCTCTATCCCATTTGGCACTCCCCGGGACATGCATCCTCCCCTGTCTCTTTGAGCCATCCTTATACTTCTCAGAGTGTCCTGGGGTGAGGACTGTAGCATATGATACCCTCCCTATTAAAACATCTTCTAGGTGTGGAAAAATGAGTATATCTAAATTCACCTGTAACTGATTTTATTTCTGTCCTGTGTTTCAGCTGAGGTTGCAGGTGTGTACCTTAATTTGAATACTAATAGAGGAAATATATTCTCTTTATGGCTCCATGAATGAGATCTGCCATAATACACCAAAAATGAGACTCTATGTCAAGATGTTCACCATCAATGATGAATGGTTGGAACCGTATATTAATCTAGGTCTGGTGAAAACAAGCAGAGGACTACTTACAAAGATCTTTTTTTTTCCAGGGTTTGCTATTGAGATTATTTATCAGTTTAATAGCATGTTATATAAAAGAAGATCCAGTTTAGGCTCCTCTTAACTTTCAGGTCTATAACACACAGAGCAGTGAGTGTTGTTGAGAAATTTGGCGTTCACTCTTGTGGGAGAGGCAAATAAGGTACACACAATAAGGTACGCACAGGTTACCAATTTCAGTTCAAGCTTCCAGTAAATAAGCTTCAGGCTTCTGCTGTACATCAGGGTGATGAAGAGGTGAGTGTTGCAGCTCGATTCCCATGATAGCCCTTTCTTTTTTCTATCGACTTAAAGAAATGTCAGTATACTCTTGACACATTTGAAATATCTAAACTGTGGCTTGCAAGACCTGTTCCGGGACTTGCTAGAAGACATATTTCATGTTCCTAATTCATGTTTGGTTTTTTTTTTGTGTTTGGCTTTTTTTTTGGTGTTTTTTTTTTTTTCTTCATTAGTCTTGGATAAACTGTTAGCTAATGGCTTACTTTAATGTTTCAGGTTGTATTGTTTAAAACACTGCTCTTAGTCATACAAAGTAACAACTAAGTTACAATTGTCTTTCATTAATATTAGCAAGGCTGTCCAAGTGAGAACAAAATAATTCAATAAAGATCCTCTTCCTAAGTCTCCCAGTATTATTCCTACTTCATTTGATTCCAATTTTCAGAGTTCCTTTCTAAATAAACCCAAGTATCAAGTTCCAGCCATGTCTATGCATTGAGAAGATGCTCAATCTCTGACCTTCTCCATTTATTTTAGTGAAACAATGCAGAATAAAGTTATTTATATAGGGAAAACATCACTCTCAGATTTTATCCACTAATATGTCTTTTTCCCCCCTCGTACCACAGTTAGGGGGGCTGACACAGATCTTTTCATGTATTTTCTGCCAGGGAAGCCAGAGGCAATGTGGTTGCCTTTCTATGAGCTCAGATCGAGACAGTGTGTGTTGCTGGCCCTGCCTTGCTCCAGCTGCTGCCTTGAGCCAGGTCAGCAGCAAGTTTGGAAACTGCCATAACAGTATCTGCCATAACACCTTTAGCTCCAATCACGTACATTGAATCAGAAAACTGTTTTTCCCACAGCAGTCTGGGTTTTGGGCCATTTACAAATCCTGAACTATTTACAAAGCTTGCTTCTCCCAAGCCAGTGCAGACCCTGAAGGCAAAGGTGGCCTCACCGGCAGAATGATTTGCTTCTCTCCTGGCACAGTTCAAGCAGGTTGCTGAGGGGCATTAACAGAGCTGAGAAAAATGCTGCTTAAACTGCAGAAGGCACAGCCCCACAGAGTCCTTGGGCTGCTTGGAGCCAGCAAGCAGGGCTAGAGGGGACAGATGTGGTGTAGGGCTAACGAGCTGCTGGTGTCCAAGGTGACCTCAGGCTAAGACCAAGTCTCTGTGCCTGCCTCGAGCGCCTGCCCACGTGTCACGTGCCCTAGGCAGACGTTTGATAGTGGTGAAGCTCTGTAGTGTGTGGAAACCTCAGCATCTTCCACAAGACATTTCCTGTCCTTGATACTTACTTTAAGGATTCTTTGAGAGGATAAGCTGTTAATACTTGCTCTATCACGTTGGTGGGGCTGGTCCTTGCCAGATAAACATACTGTGATCAGAAAACCACATCAGTGGTTTTGTTCACTTATGCAACCCCCCATGGCAGCAAGTGCCCCCTTTGTGGCTCCGTTGTTGCAGCCTGGGCCACCACCAGCACCACTTCTTTCCTCGGAAGAGGAAAGATAGACATGCTGTCAGAAGGAACCTCTTTCCTTGAGGCAGCACAGATAACACCCTATGCCACTGCAGGGTGTTCACCACTGTTGCATCACTGCCTTGTCAGCATCTAGAAGGGGATTACAGAAGTCTGAAATATGTCTAGATACATGTGAGAAAAGAAAATGCAGCTCTTTTAAATGCACAGGATCACTGTAAGACACAGTTCAACTGAGAAGTCTCTCAAGGTATTCCAAGCTTATTTTAACTAAAAACTTAATTAACTTATTTACACTAAGAAGAAGTGCTCTTTAGAACCAACAATTTCACTGGAAAACTCAAGAAATCTCCTCTCCAGTTGAGCATTCCATAAAAACAGTGCCAACTGTTAAGGCTGCAATCTGCACAGTCACAAAGAGGGAGGTATCTGATACACTAGAGATGTTAGACTGAAACTGAGGATTCATAAGGAATACCATTTAAGAAACAAAGATGTGTTAGTGTGCGGCAAAATGCACTCCTTCTGTGTTGGTGCTTTGGCTGAAAACAGGCTAACAATGTGGATTTCTTTATACTACGCCCCAAATCAGAAATGCTCCGGTTCTTTCAGCTGGTTGTCCCAGCAACAACTTTAACTTTTACAACATGTTTAATTTCCCTCCTTTTTTTTTTTTTTTCCAGAGTGGAGAATGAGATAAGCACATGTGTTTCCCAGGAGCTTGATGAAGTGATCTGCTGCACCAGCAGAGCTCTTCTCACATCTGCAGAACTTGCAAGTCAGCCATAGTCTGCCTTTAGGTGCACCACAACATCTCTCTGTGCTTTGCTCTCCCTGGGCTTTGTTCCTGGCAAAATGGCTTTAAATAGCTGAGAGTGGTACTGCACATTTAAAGAGGAATGAATATGCTCTCTAGCAGAAGAGGGAACAGCCACTGTGCGAAGGAAAAGAGTCTCTCCCAGACATGCTGAGGAAAGCAGCACACTTGGCTAACACAAAGTGGCACTTTCCTGATGTGCCCATCATGCTTTCTCTGTCTGGTGCACACCAATACCACACAACTGGGTAGAGAGCAGGGAGACAAACTTGCATTTTTTTCAGTGCTGCTTGGGTCCGCAGTGCTTCAGGATTTGTATCTGTGGCTGACCTATGAGGCTGACTGACAAGAAGATGCCACTGACTAGAAACAATAGGAGCACACCCTGCTCCCCAGCGAATCCCAAAGACAGCAGAGCGTACCAAAGAAGCAAGGTGACTGTCAATGGACTGAGCCAAATGCACTAGTTCTGCAGCATGAGGCACTGATTTACCTGTAGAGGAGGCATCACCAAAACAGCAGATGATTTATAGAGAGGTGCTGGTTAAAACCCACCAGCTCCTTACCTGCAAATCACCCAAGGAAGCTGCAGAGTCATCTGTCGTGGGTTAAGCCTAGCTGATAACTAAGCACTATATGGCCTCTTGCTCACTCCTTCTCCACACTGGGATGCAGAGGAGAAAATGTAACTGAGACAAGGACAGAGAGGGATCACTCCCTCCCATGGGAGACAGTCCTCCACAAACTTGTTCAGTGTGAGTCTTTCCTATGGGTTACAGTTCATTACAGACTGCTCTAGCATGGGTCCCTTCCACAGGGTCACAAGTGCTCCAGTAAGCCTGCTTCAGGGTGAACTCCTCTCTCTCCACAGGTCCTGCCACGATCCTGCTCCAACGTGAGCTTCCCACAGAGTCACAGCCTCCTTTGGGCATCCACTTGCTCTAGCATGGAGTCCTCCAAGGGCTGCAGGTGGATATATGCTCCACCGTTAACCTCCATGGGCTGCCTCACCGTGGTCTTCACCATGGGCTGCAGTGGAATCTGTGCTCCAGCACCTGGAGCCCCTCCTTGCCCTCACTGCTATGATGCAACAACTTTTTCCCCTTCTTAAATATGTTATTCCAGAGGTGCTACCACCATTGCTGGTGGCCTTGGCCAACAGTGAGTCCATCTTGGAGCCAGCTGGCATTGGCTCCATCAGATAAAGGGGAAGCTTCTAGCAGCTTCTCACAGAGGCCACTCCTATAGCTCCCCACTACCAAAATCTTTCCACACAAACCCAAAACAGGTGAATAAGGATTTATAGGCATTTCTGGTTTATTTGTCAATCAAGCAATGAATGGTTTCTGCATTGAGGGAGCTGGAGAGCATGAGATCTTTAAGCTGGGGTGAGAATTAAGCCAAGAGTTTTGAGGAGTTGCATCCATGGTGTTGAGCCAATTTTGCAGCACCGCAGCATGGCCAGGTGTTACCAGGTCAGGTTTATCCACAGAGGGGAATTTGTGCAGGTGGAGATACCAACACCTTGCTTATGAGCCTTTTTAGAGCAGCAGTGACTCAGCTGGAGCTTGTGACATCTGCTTGTGCTTGTGAAATACAGAGGTAGATGTTGGAATTTTCCCTTGAGGCTAAGAGAAAGCTGCCTCTTGTGCGAGCTTGATTTCCTTTTCTTATCTTGGGAAAGTTCAGTCTGAGCCTTAAGTCCTGCTCTTCAGGACTCAGCACTGGGGAATCATCTGCCTCAAATCTAAAAGAAAAGGAAAATATAATTATTAGTTATCTTTATCTGTTATTGACGATATGTTTTTGTAGAAGACATGATTAGTGCTAGATAAGCATAAAAATATTCTGAGTCTGAAAATGGAAAAAAGCAATCATGAACATTATGGCAGAAAATAAACTTGCCTGGCAAAATCTCCCTTCTCTGGAAGGTCAGTAGATAAGAGATGTTACGGGTAATGTGAGAAGATCACTTACGGCACAGTTCTTATCTAAGTTAAATTTATTTAGCTAATAGTGTTTTCACCACAAGCCTCTTTTTTGGCAGCAGTGCATGCAGAGGCTGTGTCTCCTAGATCAGCCCTTGGGACCCCTATTATCTTAAGCAGGACCAAGAAGTGTAAACTAGTCATCACTCTTGGGATATCCCAGGTTGGGGAAACATACAAGTGAACAAAAGGGTAGAAACCTTCCATAAGGAAAGCTTCCTGGAGATGACTGAGGCCCGTTAAAGTCCTGTTGGAGTGAAAACTTTTTGTACAGTCAGCACAATGTGCGGAATGAGAACAAGAAGTGATGTTCGAGCTCTAAGGAACAGCTGGTTCTTGGTTCTCTTCACTGCAGCCCTGCTCTCCTTTGAGCAGACCTCACTACTGCTGTGTCTCCACCTTTTCAGAGCTGCTATCAAGTCCATCACACAACTGGATGGAACTTCAGTCCCCTGGGAAGGGTATTTTCCTTCTCTTAGAAGAGCCACAGCACAGCCAGCTTCAAGAGCTGAGTACCTAAACCAAATGATTGCATTAAAAGCCCCCATGGGGCTTGCCTTGCAGCTCAATGCTGTTGTCCTTAGCTGAGGTGGCCATACTGAGGCATGTGCTGAGCACATGCACCAGGGAGTGTTTTTCATGGAAAGCCGTCAGGTCCTGAGTACCTGTCTCACTGTGTAAAGATTTCATTGCCATTATTTTGATCAGATGCCTTGGAGGGAAATTACTTCTTAGGCTGATTAAAGTTATGAATAACAATTATTTCATTAAGGTATAATGTATAATTAAGTACCTATCTTATTATATACCATTTTCCTTTTAGTCATGTTACTTAGTGTAGTATCTACAGAATCGCCACAACACCTTTGTTCGGGAATGATCAGAGGCAAGCTGAAAAATAAAGCTAGAGAATACTGTAATCCACCTGTTCTTGGAATGGAATTTATTAATTTGAGATACTAATTACATGTATTGTTATGCAACCCAGGTTACATTTGGTATACTGCCTTAGGAACTAAAGTATTGCAGTTCTTTCTTGGTTTACATCTTTTTCTTCCTAAGGAAGACACACTATAAGACAAATTTAAAATATACACTTCAGTTTGGACTTACATGGCTGGAGCATCTCTGTGCTCACATTAATCCAAGATAACACCTGATATTTTTACACAGGTCTTGGAAGTTTTTTAAGAATAAGCAGAAGAGAGTCTATGTGTCTCCTTGATGGGTGAGTGCTCTTGCATCCCTAGTATGGTGTGATGGGTTTGTGTAGTGAGGGAGAGGCTACAGGGGTGGCTCCTGTGAGAAACTGCTAGAAACTTCCCTACCTCTAAGTCAGACCTGCTTCTGGTTGAGGCCAAGCCCATCAGCAATGGTGGTAGCATCTCTGGGATAACATATTTAAGAAGGGTGAAAAGCTGCTGCACAACAGCAACTACAGCCAGAGAGAGGAGTAAGAATATGTGAGAGAAGCAACTCCACAGACACCAAGGTCAGTGAAGAAGGAAGAGGAGGAGGGGCTCCATGTGCTGGAGCAAAGATTCCCCTACAGCCCATGGTGAAGACCACAGTGAGGCAGGATGTCACCCTGCCTGAAGCAGGTATCCACCTGCAGCCCCACACCAGAGCAGGTAGATGCCCAAAGGAGGCTGTGACCCTGTTGGAAGCCTATACTGGAGCAGTCTGTTCCTGAAAGACTGCACCCTGTGCACAAGGGACCTATACTGAAGTACTTCATGAAGAACTGTAGCATGGGAAGGACTAATGCAGAGAAGGTTGTGGAGGACTGTCTCCCGTTGGAGGGATCCCACACAGGAGCAGGGAAAGAATGTGAGGAGTTCTTCCTCAGAGGAGGAACGAGTGGCAGAGGCAACGTGTGATAAACTGCCAGCAACCTTCATTCCCTATCCCCCTGTGCCACCAGTGGGAAGGATGTAAAGAAGAATCAGGAGAAGAGCTGAGCCTGTGAAGAAGGGATGAGTGGGGAGAATGTGTTCTTAAGATTTACTTTTATTTCTCATTATCCTACTCTGATTCAATTGGTAAAAAGTTAAATTAATTTTTCCCCACGTCCAGTCTGTTTTTCCCATAACAGTAATTGCTGAGTCATCTTTTTGTCCTTATGTTGACCAGTGAAATTTTCATTATCTTTTCTCTCTCCTGTCCAGCTGAAGAGGGAGAGTGATGGAGGGGCTTTGGTGGGCATCTGGCATCCAGCCAGGGTCAACCCACCACATCGCCTTATTTTCCAAACAAGGGTGAGGTGGGTTGTTGGGAATTTTTCCCCTTAATCTGAACTTTCAGTCCCTTCCAGACTAAGGCAGAGCTTTTTGTGAAGTCCGGGGAGGCTTTTCTATTACTTCTTTGGTTAGGGGAGCTGTATAATACTGGGAGATTGTATGACTCACACATGCAGTGATTTTAAACACTTTACCCTGAGAGTTTATCCAGGAGAGGTTTATCTGAGAAAGTCTTGCAGCATATGCTTTGCTTTGTCAATGGCATAGTTGGGACCAAAGGCCCCTATCTGAAAAATGAAATGCCCACAAATCAGCAAGATAAATACTGCAGCCTTTCCAGTCCTTATTGGCAGGACACTTAGCCAGTTGACTGTTTCAAGGATAGAGAAGCTTTCCTGGCATGAGTGCACTCATGGAGCACTCTGTCAAAGCTTAAGAGACAAAAACCTACATTTAATCACCTTAGAATAGAGGAGAGCTGGGCTGCTCTGAGATGAAATTAAGATGTTGGAGTTTAAACATCAGACCATCAAGAAGTCAATACTCAGCCCTTGAGCACTGGTGCTGGTAGAAATCTGAAAAATGGGTCTGTCCCAGGGCACTTTGCTGGCTAGAGAGCCAGCAGCACACCAAGGTCCAACTTGACAGACAGCAGAGCTGGGAGTGCATATCACACCTCCATGCTGCAAGCATCTTCTGAGCCAGAAGAGCTCGAATCCCGACCGTGATGTGGTAACATGGGAAAGGCTGTGGGGAGAATCAACCAAACAACATGTCCATTTTGATATAACATTTATGATTTGATAATATTTTCTATAGTTTGGAAAAAAGAGAGTCTGCTGAAATAGCTGAGAAAAATTTCCTTTCTGAAATCCAGCACTGGGAATTCCCTTCTTGATTTCACCGCTGCTTTTAACACAGTGCTATGACAGATCTCCTGATCAATACTTTCTTTCATACAGGTGAGTTGCCAAAGACAGTTGAAACCAACTAGGACAGGAGGTTAGACTATGGTGTAACTAGATCTACTCTCATTAAAAATCATTAAAAACCCCCACCCTGTTCTGTCATGTAAGTCAGGACTGATAAAAAGAAATGCACCTGAAAAGCACACCCTTTTAAAATGTCTATGACCTCTTGTCTTAACTTATATCTTGATTCATGAAGAATTCAAAGAGACACATCATATTGCTTTTCTCCATCTCTCTGGCGTTCATCTGCTGGCCACAGCTTTTGATTTACATCAGTCTGAAGTCAAGATCGGGTTGGTGAAGTTTGGGCCACCTGCAAGCACAAAACAGAAGAAAAAATGTGCTTGTTTGTGAAATATTCATCTGAAGTTTGAAATTCAGGATTAAATTGTTGTCTTTCCTACAGAACCCTAATAGATGGCTCGGCAAACCAGCTCTCTATGCTTAGCCCATTTCCAGGGCTAAATTGTAGCAGTTGCTCTACCACCTGATTTACCTCTCCCCAGCTGAGAAGGGGGATGAGAAAAAGGAGAGGAAATGAAAATGGGTTTATATGAAATAGCAAAGCTAATACTGGTACAAATTAAACAGTTACACTCAGTCCAGCAAAGGTACAGCAGTCACAACAAACACAAAGGCAGTCCTCAGCAGCAGGAACTGGAGCAGGGTCGGGAGAAGCCCAAGCAGGAAAACTTCTGTCCTCAGCGAAATTGCCCCTTTATACTTAGCATGACGTTTATGGGATGGGATGGATCTGTGAGCTAACTTGTGTCAGCTGCCCTGGCTGACTCCAAACTGCTAACAGCCTGCAGACCATGCCAGGCCTAGGATTCTGTCCCAAATACCAATGCAGCTCTAGGTCCTGGAGCTGGACTCTTCCTGTCTTATATAAATCCTGTCAGGTCTCATGCCTCATGTGCGTGCATCTCCCAATCAAACAATAAATAAAGATTTTGTACACCCTGGGGTCTCACTGACTCTTCTTAAAGCAATGTCTTTTATTTAATGCAGTGAAACACTACAGCATCCAAGTTCCCACATAGCTCAGTAGCTACTTAAGACACATTCTGGAGGGATTGTGACCTCTGAAAATGAAGTTGAGAGAATGAGATGTAAAGCACTGGGTATCAGGTTTAGACCAGGGCACAGATCAGTTATTTTCCCAAAAAAAGCTGATGAGAAACTGCTTAGATTTCACTATTGTGCCTGTATATTATAGAAACATAGAATCATAGAATTGTCAGGGTTGGAAGGGACCTTAAAGATCATCTAGTTCCAATGCCCCTGCCACAGGCAGGGACACCTCCCACTAGATCAGATTGCTCAGAGCCCCACCGAACCTGGCCTTAAAAGTTCCAGGGATGGGGCTTCCACCACCTCTCTGGGCTACCTGTTTCAGTGTCTCACCACCCTCGTGGTGAAGAACTTCTTCCTAACGTCCAATTTAAACCAACCCTCCTCTAGTTTGGATCCATTCCCCCTTGTCCTATCAATACCCGACGTCCTAAAGAGTCCCTCCCCAGCTTTCTTGTAGGCCCCCTTCAGATACTGGAAGGCCACAATAAGGTGTCCTCGCAGCCTTCTCTTGTCCAGACTGAATAACCCCAACCCTCTCAGACTGTCTTCATAGGACAGGTGCTCCAGCCCTCTGATCATCCTCGTGGCCCTTCTCTGGACGTGTTCCAGCATGTGCATATATTGTCCCTTTGCTTTAGCTATTTGTTAAGCAACTTTCTCAAGTAGATGACTTCTTCCTGTCTTTTCCCATCCATCTCCCACTATATTCCAGCAGGAAGACCCATGGGTTAGTGGTGAGAATCCAATATAAATTGTACTCTTTCCTCACTATAACTTTATGTATCACCTCCATTCCCCGATTGTCATTCAGTTTGATGTGATGCTTTCTGACAAAGGCTGTCCCCAGCCAAATGGGGAGTGAAGAGAATTGATGCTCCTGACATGGAGCCTCCCATTTTGATGCATTTTCTTTCAATTTGCCATTAATGCATGTGAAATTGTTCTCTTTGACCATCAGAGTAGAGAAGCAACCTCTCATATAATGTTCGGATGGGGCAAAAAGCAGGTAGAGCTTAAAATCACTTCAGTTTTGTTCCCTTTCCTGATGTGTCAGGTTTTGGCTGAATAACTAATCCAATTTTCTATCTAGACATCACACAAAGAAATTTCCAAAGCCTCACCATGAACCTGGATGTTCAGATCATCCTTTGCTTACTTTCAGATCCAAGACTCTGTGTTTGAATCTTTTGCTTGTTTTGAAAATTTCAGTCCAAGGAACAAAATAAGGGTGAGGGGCTCCAAATTTAGAAGAAAAAAATAACTGCCTCCTGAAATGATCCCACCACAAAAGTGTTCTTATTTCTATCCTGTGAGATATTTTTAAATGTCAAAACGCTGTTCTGACTTAGTTTGAAATACAGAAACTCTATCCTGTATGACCGTAAGGGTGTCAGGTGCCACCACACGTACTGTAGGAACCAGGGCTGGAAGAAGCATCAGGAACCCTGAAGCAGTCTGTCCTAACGTGGTTCACACCCTCTGTGTCCAAAATGGCTGTAACTCTACCTCCAGACCCAAATCCCAAGTTCAAAATATCTCTTCTTACCTACAACAGGAATTCCTAGTTTCAGGCACACTGCCATAACAATTATCACAATTTTCACTGGAACAGCCAAGGAGGGGCAAACAAGGCCTCACCAGAGTACAGCAAGAGCACCGCATTAACACTTGGAAAGATTAATTGGCTCCTTTCACCAAAAATGTGCAATTCCAGCAGCAACCTAGAAGCAACAACTGCAAACATCAGGCAAATGGGAACTGAGGGAACTCAAAGTCACAGCAAGACAATTACTAATGAGCAGTGATGCTGTGCATCCTCAGCTGTGAACAAGAAAGAGATTGATTTCCCACTATCTTGTGGGAGACATACCTAGCACAGAAAAGTGACTAGAAACTCAGCTTCACACATTTGATGACCTCCTTTATATTTGCTTTGTGCTACTGGGGCAAAGCTGAGCAGTGTCTGCCTGTGCCTCTACCTCTATGATACGAGGCCAGGTGGGGAAGAAGTTGCAAACACAGTTGAAGCATATACAGAAATGTGTCCATCTCTAGAGGGATCCTCCAGATGAAGGTGAAGATGGGATAAAAGATATTTGAATGGGGGAAAGGTCTCTTCTCTGCACGAGACCATCAAGACCTACGTACATTCACAAAAGGCTTACCTTTCCTTCTTCATACAGACACAGCCAACATTTCACTATCATGACTTTCCTTCTTTCTCCTTGTCCTTTTAGTGCTGGGTGTCCGTCCCTGGATAATGGGGCTATTCCAGGGGCTGGAAGACCTCCTCGAGACAGAGAGTCTCACAGCTTTTACTGGTGTAAAGAAAAACAGAAAAACAAAAAAAGAAAGCAAATTTCCCTGCAGCCTTCCATTAACCAGGAGGTCATGCATGGGTGATGAAGGCGAATGCTCCTGGGAAGAAAACAGATTTTGGTGTCAAGATTGTAAAGGGTTACTGATATAAACAGAGGACATAAACTACAATGATTGCCAAAAATGATGAAAAATATCTCAGCAGTGTCCATCTCATGTTACTTGCTCACCATTTGAGAGTTTAAAGGGCAGAATCAACACTTAGATCCAAAAGGCTTCCTGGAAAAACTCCTGTTTGCCTTCAACCATGCATTTATTCTCCAGGCTGGGGGAATGCATAATTGACCTGCTGAATTTAGCAGCTGTGGTTATGAGAGTAGCTTCCTTCTAGATAGGGAATGAGCAAATACAATTGCCTCAATGTTGTTCCCATTTTGAGAGGAGGAAAGAGGTTTTGGCTGAAGTTGTAGACTGGTCAGTAGAAAGAAATAGTGAAAGATGGGAGTTTTTCTCTTAGCAATGCTTAAGACCAACAAGACTAAGAAAACAGCCCTGGGGCTGAGCACCCAGTTCAGCCAGAAGCAAGCTTAGCTGGTGGGCTGGATGGCTTCAGTTCGAGTTCAGGCAGAGTCCCCTCATTCTGGCTCAGCTGTGACTGCAGGCAGGCTGGGGGGCTGCGAACACCACAATGGTTGGTCAGAAAAGGTGTTACTTATGGCTGGGGACACCAGAACAGTTAGGCTAAGTTCTCAAGAGGGGCCCATTTCAGCCATGCTTGTAAGGCAGCTTTTTAAGCAAGTCATTTGAAAGCGGAGACTGGGAGGTTTTCAACAACTGCATACACATGCATTGTATATTTTGGGAAAACATTTTTCAGTCTGTTGTTTGGGTGCAGCCTGGGGGAGAGAAGCAAAGGCGGAAGGTGTTGGGTGGGAAAAGAGAAACCATACAATAGTTTTATGCATAACTAGCAGTGCTGAAAAGTTCTTGAATTAAGATTATGGAAATAAAAATCACACCTCGGGCTGTGGAGTCACAGTTTTTTTGTAAGCTGCGGCCATACAGCCCATCACAGGCAATAAGACTTTTTACATTCCCATAGAGGGAAATGGGACTTTGCTCCTGGCACAAAATCCAGGCTCCAAACTTATCTCACTGTCCACATAGACTCTGACAGGTATTATTATTTTTTTACCTTTTTTTTTTTTGTTTGTTTGGGGTTTTTTTGTTTGCTTTTTTTTTAATGTGAAGAAAATTAGTCTTTGGGCTTTCTACAGCTCATACCAGCATCTAAATATAAGAGAGAAATAGCAGAATGACATGGGTGGTAAGGGACAATCTCCTTCTGTAGGAGTGGTGTGGAGGACAGGACACTAAAGAAAGTGATTGTAGGCTTGGTCCTGTGTCACTGCTATGCCAAAACTCTATTGCATGCCTTCAAGTGGTACACAGCAGCCTTTTAAAAAACTTTAATAGCCAGGTAATGCAATGCTTTAATTTCTCTACCCTAGAAAGAAATGGCGTTTTTTCCCCCTTTCTACCACCCTCTCCACTCCGGGAAGGCTAGTGACATTTAACTTTAAAATTGAGAATCAAGTTTCCCTCTCCTATCTTAGGAGATGAAAATATGCACCTAGAATTGCCTTTGATTAATAACATTTTTAAAAAAATAAAAAAAAAGAGAGAGAAGAAAATAAATGGTAAAAGCTATGAAAATTCTGATTTCCATGCTGGCATCCGACAATGAAACAGGTCAGAAGAAATATGCTCTGAGACTGGATTGCTCTGAATGACAATGAGAAAATAGTGTGCAGGGGTTGCTAAATAGACTTATTCTGTGCAGGATGAGACTGTAATACCTTGATGTATCAAGTAAACATAACCACAAGTTCAGTTGTTTAGACAGCGCTATTTTGTTCAATACCTTTCTGTCTTTCTCAGACTAAGTAAAATGTATGCTTGATACCCATGGCAGCCCTCCTGTGTGAAATTACATTAGCAGAGCATTAGCAGGTACATTTTGGACAGTGAAGCTGATGAGAGGCAAATCCTGAAGATGCACAACCCTTCTTTTCAACATTTAAGTTCCTCTTCTTATATTTTCCTATTATGATTTTGCATCATTGCATATCCACTGATTTCACGATGGCACATTCATGCTGATACGAGTCACCTACATATTTTGCAAGTATCTTCTAACTACAGAGACATGGTAGCGAAGCAGGAACCCTGTAGAATAACTACAGGATAAAGCTGTTGAGGTGCCTTGCACTTCCTTGCACATATCCCGTAATGACAGGCTGAAAAATACAAGATCCCTGGAGAGCTGAATTCTAACTCTTCTTTCACAGAAAGCACCGCTTTCTTTGTGGCACTAATAAATCACTCCCCAGTCTCCCTTTCCACACCCTAAACCTCCACATTCTCTCTTGAGACAGGGGAACTTTATGGGATTCCCTGACACCCTCCACTGGCAGCACCTAATACAAGAAGCTGAAAAAGTGAAGCCAGGTGTTGGTCAGCAACAAGAGCCAGGAGCCAATGGTGGTCACAGCACAGGTAGAACAGTGACCTCACTGATCAGAGAGCAGCCCCACAGTGTTGGCAGAGCAGGTAGCTGACAGCAGAGCCCTCTATCAGGCAAAGCAAGGTCACAAGTCAGTCCTGTGGTCCTTTCAGGGAATCCAGACAGGAGCAGCAGAAGACAAGTACAGTCACAGCATCACCCAGGCATAGACTGCAAGCCCTGAGCTTACATGGAGCTGCTGGAGCCATGGGCAGAGCCAGTGAGTGAAAGTCCCAGATGAGGCTGGTCAAAGGAATCAGGCCCTGCTTGTGAACAGCAGGGCTGCCTGCAACCCATCTGCTCTTAATTTAAATAAGCAATATAGATAACTTGTACACTGGACAAAAGGAGGCTGGTATGGAGACATGGTTCATGGCAAAGCCTGTGATGCAGAGATTTTTTCCAACGAGAGGAGCACTGTAGCACCACAATAGGCTGAAATGTCAGTGTTGTTTTGCAGCACACAGCGATAGAGTGGATCTTCTTCAGATTTTCCAACAAATCCTACTGGCAAATTGTACCACAAATCCAAGAGCTGCTCAATGTAACAATAAAAACACCCACAGGAATGCACATCAGCCACTGAGCAAGGAGGATCAGAGCACAAGCTGCAGCAGGAGTGGCAATGAACACCAGCACGGCGCCTCTGCTCTCCAGACATTATACGTTTAAGGATGAACTACCAAGCTACCCAGTTGATGTGTAGTGGTTCTTTTCTTGTTATTAAAGAGTAGCTGCTTTCTAAGCAGATCTTCATATGCATTTCAGTCCCTCAGCTGCTTTTTAGATGCAGCGAGTACATACCCAAAACGCCAACTCCTAAAATGTTATTCATATGTGGGGACTTCTGACAGAATCTATTGCCTAAGAAATTCCTCTTGTCCTTATAATTTTTATATGACAGATTTATTTCAGATAGGTACATTGTGGTCGGTGCTCTCCTCTCAGCACTGTCCTGTAAGCTGGTTCTGATATGAATTTACTCTGTAAATTGAAGCATGTGATTTGTGCTTACACAGTTCAAATCTGAGGTAGGATCCAAGATCAAGGACACATAGAAATGGGGATTTAATTTAGCTCAGGGAGGATTTCAGGTCCTAGCAAGAACCAGTTCTTCTCAACAGTACCTTAATCCAACACAAAGGAGGAAAGTTTACTTAATTTTGCCTTTGAGGAAGTGTCAGATTAGATGAAACTAACTATGCCAGTTACCTTTTTAAAAATCTTTCCTGTTCAAGATTCATAAAACAAAAATTCCTTGTTTTTAAGAAAATCAGGCATGGATTTCCACACATGAGAAACCCAGCAAGTACTGAGAAAATTTCACAAAGGATCTGTTCTGCCTCTGGTAGCCAAATCCTGGTCTAGCAATGGGAAACCTGTGAGATTCCACCTCCAAGGAAGAGAAAACAAAAAGTCTGATGCTGGAGATGAGCGTCTAGGGAAACCATCTGAGTTCAGAAGTCTGGAGAGGCTGTTGCATAGACCATGGATGTCTATACATAGTATTTTGCTAACAGATGTGGGCTCAGAGCTGACATCATAGTACTGAGCTAACAAGCCTTGATGAGAAAGAGAGCACACAAGCTAGTCATCAGAAGCCCATTGTTCATAGAGGTTATTATGGGTTTGGAGCAAGTAAGAGAGTGACTCACAGGTGTCTGTAGCGTATTTTGGAGACACATTCTCAAAGAGCTTGGAAAGGCAGCTTCAACCAAGACCATAGGGCCAAATTTTCAAGAACACAAATTTTCAAGAAAGCAAGTTCCTGCAGCTCTAACTGTGGCTTTGCAAAGCAAGCCATCATGAGAAAAATAACCTCAAATTTTCCCTATTTTAGACCACATTTTGAAGACTCCATTGCACTTAGCCATGGTCCCCAAAATGTGCTGAGGATCTTTGCTGATCTGCCTCTTAATATTAGAAGAAAGCAAATTCTTCTGGAAATCTCAGCCCAGTTCTGAGTGCATTTCTGAAAAAATGCATTTATGTGCACACTGATAAAAAAAAAAAAAAATTAACCTGCCTTTAATTATCTTCTAAAAGCAGAGCTCCCAATAAACTGCTGAATTGTATACCCCCACAAATTAGTAATTCTTCAACAAAATAGCCTGGACTCATGAATGGGAAAAATACAAATGGAATCACTCACTAGGCTGCTGCTGATCTCCTTATTGTTTCGTCAATTAACCAAGCCTGAGAGCCTTTGAAGTATCAGCTGTGATAAGCTGTTTGACACTGCTTTCAGGCTTCATCATTGCTAAAGAAAAGTGACAGTCCTGAGACTAAACTATTATTTCCTTAAAAGATGAGAAGTCACATTTACTTATAATTAATATGCAGGCTTTGACAGACCAGACATTTGTAGCACAATTTCAAATTACCNAAAAAAAAAAAAAAAAAAAAAAGCAAGACTTATTAACTGCAAGTTAATATTTATGATGTGGGCGAGTGGCTAAAATTTACTTCTTCCAGTGGGAGATCGTTCTGTAAAGGAATAGTTGTCCTCTTTTAAGGGAAAAGTATTCAAGACAAAACCTGTAATTACATGTATGAATTTTGTTTGTACCTGTCACGCTTGTTCAAATGCAGGGGGAACTCACTCTCGAAAGAGTGCTTTGGAAGCTGCTTTCCACAACTTTATCTCCTATCAAATTGATTAAACTCAGCACAGAGAACTCTCAGGCAAAAAATTAAGAGTCTGAGCAAGTCTGAGAGCCTGTTTCAGCTTCCCATAGCAGACAGGAGCTAGTGAGAGCAACCACGAAAGCAAGAGAGGTAGGCTGAGTTCCCACTTTCTTACAGGCTGCAGTTGGGAAAAGCCACGTGGTCCAGTTTGCAGCTTTGCAGAGCAGAGGCGGTGCCTGTGTAAAGCAAGGCACTGCCTGTGCCGTCACGGTGCCGTTAGCAGTTTGGGGAGAATGGTTCATGGCACAGTCCTGTTTGCATATGGGCCATACAACACGCAAAGGAATGCCAAGAAATTCCTGTGGCTGTGTACTACAGAAAATTTATGGAGCCATTAGTTACAAGCATGAAATAATACAGCCTTCATTAGGGTTTCAGATCCCTATTTCAACTTCCCCAAAAGACTTCAAAAGTGTTCAATCAGCAGTTCCCCATCATGATGATTAAATCATTGCTGTGGTACCTTTAATTTTACACTCTTTGACAAAAAAAAGCCTACTATGCATGGATTTGTTCCATGTAACGAGGAAGACAAAGCAGCCCTGTGCTCAATGTGGCAGGCCAGGGCTTGCGTAGCCATCGATTTAACATCTCCTACAAGGTCCTGGAAAGGCACAGATGGTCTGATTACGGTACTGAATGTGCATCTTGCTGTGTTTCCAGCTACTCTGCAATCTGTTCCTTCACTGCAGTACAGCAGAGAAAGTTCCCATTCCTCCCACCCTTACAGTCAGTCAGGCCTGGAGGGCAGACTCCCAAACACCTACGCAGTCACAACAAGCCCAGTGTGCACCCAGCACTCTGCTAGGATGGTGTTGCACCCAATGGCAGGCAGATTTTGGCCTTGCAGCTCCAAGCCAGCAGGGACTGCTTCCGGGCACCTAAGTGCTGGTAGCCCATGCTGTGTGTAGGCTCAAAGAGCTACACTCCTGTTCTTATTCTGGGAGCTGTAGTCCCATTTGTCTGTTGACCATCTGAAACAATTGCAGGATATCTGCTGTGGGCCTGATACACATTAAAGTAAGCTGCTTTCTTTCAGATGGAGTATTTCTGGTCCTATGGGAAGTCTTGCAGTGTTGCACAAATGAAAACATTTTGACTGCAGTACCTGGCAAAGCAGAGGCACAGAGAATCACCAGCGACAAACATAAGAACTCAAGGTTTCTGAAATATAAATATAAATATATACTTAGATATAATAAAAAATAATCTGGGTACCTTCAAGGAAGCTTCTTTCCCTTTTAAACAAGTTACTGTTTGAGAAGAGACAGAAAATGAACATTGTGCCATGCACTATTAGGTGTTATTGTCAGCAAGGCCTTCGTTAACCACTCTAATTCCTGAAATGGCTGCAAAAAAATGTGGTCACTAAAGTGCCAATTGTTCATTTAAATTACAGGGATGGAATCCAGGGTCTAACAGTATTTGCAGAAACAACCTTCAAAGGAACACAGGTGGCAATAATTAATTCCCAATTTCCTCCTTTTGTGCAGATTGACCTGAGGAAGAAAAATTGTCTCAGACATGAAAGAATACAAAATTGTTTCTTCAAAAGCACCTCTGATGAGGTAAACTGTACTAGGAGAAAGGAGCAATTCTGCTAATTCTGCCCACATATGAGAAGCTGATGGCCTTCTGCTTCACTGGACTGAATCGCGTCTAGCGTGGATAATATTGAAGGAGTGTTTACTGGAGGAAGGCTGCCATATCTACACATCACTCTTCCAAGGATGAAATAAGAATTAGAAACTGAAAACAAACAAAGAGGTCTTCATTTAGATGACATGACTATACACTGGGAAGATTGGAAGATTTACCAAGGTATGTGGCAATACCATCGTTTTTTATTTGCTCATTCATGCAACTAGAACGGTGTTATTTAATTCATCACTTAAATAGTTTTACCTCAACAAGTGATTTTCAGGTGGTGGCAGGCAATTCATTCCATGCTAGGTAGCTTCATGAGCAAGTTATTGTTTGGGCAGCTTCTATTCACTAAGAGCCACAGGAGATATTCTGAGGATGACTGTACATAAGCAGTGAACATCCTTATGCTTTTTAGAGTTGGTGAGATAACTCACTACATGTGGAGAAGGCTGTGGTTGACCCAGTGCCAATACTTTGGATAGAAACATTCTTCTATGTTCTTCTGTGCTTAAAAAGACAATGATCAAGGCCTCCAACACTTACCACAACCCACACAATATTCACAGCAGTAATAAGTAACTTATAGCAGATGAAGGGCTGTAAAATCTTGCTTTCTACTATAACTGCACCTCCTGAAAATGCTATAACTGAAAAAGCAGTGGTTAGTAAGCAAGTGCCAAACAGGCATGAGCTACTGAACATTCATTCCATTTAGAAGCCTTGTGCTGTGGCTCCCTCTCTAAATTAATTTAATTTAGAAGTCACATCAATAACCGTGCCAGCATCAAAACACTTATGGGCTGAGACTCTGCAAACAGCCATTCCATCATGTCTGAGTTTCTCCTCTCTAGAAACTCTAGCTGCTAATTAGCTGCAACATTTCTGACAATGGACAATAATTCACTGAAGTCCTTTGCAAGTGCCTGTTTTCTCAGAGTTAGTGAATTTTCAAGGCTTAAAAGAAAAGTGATTCCTTTAGCTGATTCTCCATCTTGGCACTCGTTTGCCTTATCTTGCGCTAGCTGTAATTTGTCAGGCATGTGATACAGTAAAAATTGATATTAAAGTGATGAAGGTGTTGTTTTGGTCAGTATTTCATCTTGGCAACATTTGCTGTCAAGTAGAGGAGTTAGTTCATGCTCTAGGACAAATTCTCAGTTGGAATACATAGTAAAGTAGTGTACTTCCCTGTGCACTGATTGTGCTATACTGGTTACGGCAACTGAGGCCATGGATTTCAGCAAGGGTAAGATGATCTGCACTGGCAGAGAATTGGTCTCATTTTATAAAAAATTTGCTAACAGTCCTGTGTGCTCTAGGATTCAACAGAGTGCCGGGTACTTCTTGTTGAGTGTTCTCATCAACTTCTCTACAGTATATATTCTGATAGGGGCACTGCCATGCTCAATTGGGCCAAACCCAATATTTTAAGGACCACTTCCCCGTCTCCAATGGAATACCATCTTTTACTAGCACCCCTTCTATCAGCTCTCAAAGGGATGTGAGTGCTATACAACTCTGATGTATTTGGAAATCTTGCCCCTAGATAGTAAAACTTCTTGACCTCTAGACAGAAGTTTTTAAAAGAGTTAAGAGTTAAATCTCCATCTCAAAACATGATTACCCTTAAAGGTGATTTTTAAACAATTAGTCCTCCAAAAGCTGTCTGGTTTTGATTGGTATTAACAATCTACCCAGGATCGTTCTTCTTCTCGCTAAAGCTCTTCCTTCTAGTGTTTAATCTGTGTTTACATTAACGACATCTCCTACTTATTAAACTTAAGAGTTTTCATTAATCACTTCTTATAAACATTGTTTCAGTCAGGCACTTAGAAATGTAAAGTTTCATTCAAATTACATAACACTTTCTTCTCTGAAATTCCAAAAACACTGCTAAAAGAGACTGCCGAGCACTCGATACTTTTCAAATTGCTGCATTTAACCAAGGTAGGGAGATTATTTTTGAATCGTTTTGCATTAAACACTTCCCTCAGGATTACTCCAGTAAAAGTTATATGTATAAGAGAGCTACAAGAGTTGGGTGACTTCTCAAGGGAAGACAAGCTGGGAACCAATGGTGGCCACAACATGAGCAGGGCACCGCTCATCAACAGGGCATGGCCCTGCAGTGTCTGAGGTGGGCTGCCCACGCAGAGCAGTGACATCGACAGCTTCTATCAACAGTTCAGCAGCCATGAGGGAAGGTAACAAGTCAGGTCCATTACTGACCCAAGAAACCTGAGCAACAATCTCAGAACTGAAATGGAAGAGGTACACACAGCACTTTTCTCAGGCTTGGGCTTGAGATTAAATGGAGCTCCTGGCCAATGAGTAGGCAGTGGGAGTGAAGGGACCTTAGTGAGGTCTCTTAGGGTAAATAAAGCCCACTGGTGCACTCTGGACTCTGACAAAATGTGAAAAAAATACAGATTTTAATTACAACATGACCAATCACAGTATGAATAACAAATTGAAATGAGTCTTAGCAATTATTTCCTGTAGGTCGAAATACAGCTGCAGAAAATACCTGCTTAATAATTTAGAAAGATGGAAAAAATGTCTTGTTTTCAAATAGCACAGTACAAAAGTTTAAAGGGATTAAATTAATCAAATAAATTGTTAATTACAATTAGCTCATCCATTATTGTGATGGTAGCCTCTAAATGCACCAGCAAACATCAGGGCTCTTTACAGTGGTCCCAAAAGGGACTTTGAAAAGTACAAATGCAGTCGTATAGGGACTAGAAGAGAGGACCTCCTCCAACTGAATGTCCTACCACCAGTTTGCCAAAGTCAGACCACTGTTCTCCTTACCTGGCCCAGTAAACCATTATTTTCTACAATTATTTCTTCAGCAAGAGTCACAGTGAATGTTGCTTAGTAAGATCCTGCAACCCTGAAGTTAGGCACATCCTGGGAACTGGGGGGCAGAGGACAAGGGGAAGAACATTTTGGGCAAGATCAATGCTGAACTGGGCCCATTTGTGGCTTCTGTAAAGAATTTAACCACTGAACAGGAGCACTAATGGGGTGGAGAGGGGGTGTGTTGCTTTTTCCCCTGAATATACTTGAAAAGAAAATATTTTATTTTGGAAGAAAGGGAACAAGCATTTATCCTGTGTGAATATGGGGAAGTGGGAAGATGTTCCCCAGAACATCTAACATCCCAACACAATATATGTAGGCAGGTGATGAGATCAGGGATTGTGCTCATGAAAAGAGGGAGAACAGATTTCAAAATGAGAATTAGAGTGCTCAGCCTGGAAGACCTTAGATCAGCACCTTCGAATTTCAATGACAGAGCAAGGACTAGAGTGTGGGTCCCACAAGTCACAGTCCAGTGCCTGATTCATTGGACCACAACCCAGATTGCTTAAAAAAAGTCTTAAAATATATGTAGCATGAAGTTTTTACCTATTACTCTATCAGGATCAATAGGACAATTCCATTCTGCAGAACTACGTTCTACTAAAACTCAAAAGACTGATTAGAACAAAAGTTTCAATAGCGTATTTTTGTGATACCATTTATTATCCCACATGGTTTGACACAGTGTAGTATATTGCACCTATAAATCAGTTGCAGCAAATTATTTAATGATGCATTAACTGTGGAATTTCACATATATTACAGTTCTTTAGCCAATGTTGAATGCTCTTTCAACAGCTTAATCCATCCCAGAAGTACTGAAGCAGGCACATTCATCCATCATCAGAGTGCACATAGTCTTCTCTTTGCTCTTTTTATTTTATTAAAGCCCTCGATTTACAAGCATGGCATTAAATAATTCCCCAGAGCTTTTTTCTACACAATATTCCCACCACCATCCTCACCTTTGCATCACAAAAAAAAAAATAAAAAAAAAAAATCTTTTCATTCTTTATTGGATTTTTGCTACCCTCTAGCACATCTTAAGCCTGGCATTGACTTGAGCCACGTTGCTGAGAACTTAGAGATGACACCACAGCTATATGTTTGAAGGTGTTATAAAAGATTACTTTTACATTACAGAAACTAAGTGTTCAATTTGATGAGAAAGCTTGAAAATACAAGCAGTGAGTCTACCTAGAAGACAACAGAGAGGAATATATAAGGAAGTATGATTATAGAAGAAGAGATTTCTAATTTTAACTTCCAAGGTATCCCTTCCTGGAGATCCATCGAAGGTCCTTGAAGCACCAGAGCTGGACTAGAAAAGGCTTTTGGAATTGCTTTTTAAGAATGTCAGACATCAAAATAACCTTCTTCAGTTTATGATGGCCAACTTAGGGCGCTGAACCCAAACAGCACTTTCACAGATAGAAACCTAGTAGTTTTACTCTTCAGCACTGTTATTTGGTGCCTGCATAAGAGGATGAGCATTCTGGACCTTCATGGAGTTCTAGCTGTACACCTCAACCAGTTCCACCATTTGTGGAAATTCCTTACAACCTTAAGCTGTTAGGATCTTGCATGATCATCTTTCCAAGCATTTTCCATCCCCTCCAGCTGCTGTATAAAACAGCTTCAATCCTGGAGAGCAACATGAAGAGTGATCAGAGAATCTCAGAAGCATTGGAGTTGGAAGGGTTCTCTAGAGATCATCTAGTCCCCCACCCCCCAGGGCCGGTTCACCTAGAGCACATTACACAGGATTGCATCCAGGTGGGTTTTGAACATCTCCAGAGAAGGAGAATCCACAACCTCCCTGGGCAGCCTGTTCCAGGGCTCTATCACTCTCATGAGAAATAAGTTTTTCCTCATATTTAGATGGAACCTCCCGTGTTCCAGATTGTGCCCATTGCCCCAGCCCTGTCACTGGGCACCACTGAAAAGAGTCCGGCTCCATCCTCTTTGCACCACCCTTTAGATATTTATAAATGTTGATAAGGTCTCCTTTCTCTTTTTTTCTCCAGGCTAGATAGTCCCAGCTCTCTCAACCTTTCCTCATCAGAGAGATGTTCCAGTCACCTTTGTTGTGCTCTGCTGGATTCCTCCCAGTAGTTCCCTATCTCACCTGAACTGGGGACACCAGAACTGGACACAATACGCTAGATGTGGCCTCACCAGGGCAGGGTAGAGGGGGAGGATGAGCTCCCTTGACCTACTGGCCACACTCTTCTTAATGCACCCCAGGATACCATTGGCCTTCTTGGCCACAAGGGCACATTGCTGGCTCATGGAGAACTTACTGTCTACCAGGACTCCAAGATCCTTCTCCTCAAGGCTGCTTTCCAGCAGGTCTAGTCCTAACCTATGTTGATGTTTGGCATTGTTCCTCCTCAGGTACAGGATCATACATTTGCCCTTGTTGAACCTCATTAAGTTCAAGTCTTCCCAACTCCCCAGCCTGTCCAGGACACACTGAATGGCGGCACAGCCCCCTGGTGTATCAGCCACTCCTGCCATCATCAGCAAACTTGGTGAGGGTACACTCTGTCCCCTTGCCAGGGTCACTGATGAATATGTTAAGTAAGACTGGACCCAGTACTGACCCCTGGGGAACACCGCTGGCTACAGGCCTCCAACTCAACCCCACACCACCGAGCCCTGTCATTCAACCAGCTCTCAATCCACCTCACTGTCCACTCATCTCATCCAGACTTCATGAGTTTCCTAATGACGATGTTATGGGAGACAGTGTCAAAAGCCTTGCTGAAGTCAAGGTAGATGACACCAATTGCTCTCCCCTCATCTAAACAGCCAGTTATGACATCATAGAACCCTATTAGATTGGTCAAACATGATTTCCCCTTGGTGAATCCATGTTGACCTCTCCCCATAAATTTTTCTTCCACATGTTTTAGATGACATCCAGATGATTTGTTCCATTACTTTTCCAGGGACAGAGGTGAGACTAATCAGTCTGTAGTTTCCTGGATCATCCTTCTTGCCCTTTTTAAAGACTGGAGTGACATTGGCCTCCCACCAGTCCTTGGACACCTCTGGCAGTGATCCCTCTTGACAGCTGTCCCTCCTCTCTGCTCAGTCACAGAGATGAATGCTGCCATAGCAGAACATAGCCTTAAGGCAACTTTTCTGTACCATATGAAGCATTAGCATTGCATTTCATTGTATAACATCAGTTTGAAAAGCTCCTCCACTTCAGCTGGTATCTCTTTTATTATAATATTCATTCTCATCTTGCTATGTGCATTTTCTTCTACCTATTCTTTGTGTCCTCTCTCTGGTAGCAATTTATGCACATCTGCCAGCTCAATATTCTTTATGCAGAGTAATGATGACACAAAGACAAAAAGTTGGATCATGTTGCTTTCTATTTTGTCTTTAGTAACAAAGCACACATCTCTGAGGCATTGTGCCTGGGTCTGGATATCTTTCTTAGACCAAAACTTAGGATACTGAGTTTGATACACGGAAGCACTTTGGAAAAATCAGTGTTGTCTCTAGGAAAGGAAATTGGGCTAGAACTCTGGAAGCAACGAGGAAACCAAAAGCCTATAATTCAACAGCATACAGGGAGAAAATGTACAGCCTACAGCTGCCCTTCCTAACAATTGCTGCAGAAAGAAGGCGGGGTGACAAGACCAGAGTTCTTAAGACATCAAGCCTCTCCTTTCAGTGCAGTCAGGAGGATGTCTCCGGCCATCTTAGCACCTAACACTGACCTAAGTTACAATTGCAGATTTGTTACGTCACCTGTACAGCACAAATACACAAACACATACATAAGACATACGTAAGAGAGTAAGGTTGCAGTATTGTGGCAACAACATGGGAAAGGTCAGTAAGAGACTTACAGGAAAGGGAAGTGACTCATTTGAACGCTCTTATGCCACACACAAGTACTGCAATGGGTGCATGCAATCAGTCTGTCAGCATTCAGGCACCAAGAGGCTGTAATCCCATGGTCATCATTCTCATGATAACACAGAGAATGAAAGACACTGGCTGTCTAGTCCACCTTACCATCTAAAGATGAAGAGCACATACTGATTTTTGGCATGTTGTTGTTTCTAACCCTGAAGAGTCAGGGACAAAATATTTCTTAAGGAAACAGTTGCCCTCTTATAACCACGTCTCCCAGATGCACATACTTCACCAAGTAGTATCTCAAAGGGTCAGAGCTTATTGTTTTTCATGCTGAAAACAAAGCAGTTTACGACATTGCTTTTGAAGTCCCTCAAATCATCCTGATACTCAACAAGCAGTTTCCCAAAATCAACAGGAAATAACGAAAGGTTCATAGTTTAGAATCAGCTTGTTAAAAACCATTAGGTGAAGTTGTTTTATGCAAATACCTCTTCCTGCCCCATGCAGGATTATGTTTTGCACCTTTCCACATGTTCCTATCTTATCTAATAAAGTCATTTCTAACCTGATAATTTGGGTATTCATCTAAGCTAAGCACATTTTGCAATGTGTCACTGAACTGGTAATCCATTTCCTCCTCTCCTTATCACCAGATATGGAACATTTAATAATTGACACTTTATACAGTCAGTATTAAATCATTTTGTCAGAAATCTTCATTTATTGGTGTAAAGACAATTCTTTTTTTCTCCTTTCTATGCAAGGGGTGGAGGAGCAGTGAGGAAAGAGAAACCTATCTGTATCACTGAGACTAATGGGATTTTCCAGTAAGAGAGTGGAAGAAAGAGGGGAACTTGTTCTGTTCTTGGGTGGAGTCTCAAATCACTTGTGGTAGCAAAATTCTGGCCTGACCTCAGTAAGCACAAGCCACTATCTGCATCTAGCTCAGTGCTGCAACTTACTTCGTCTAGCCAAGGGTCACCAAACTCCGGGCTGACTCAGACCTTTCCCTTGCGTGTATCAATGCACTTATCTCTTTGTTCGTGGACAAAGGCTTAAGAGCAGAGCTATATAGAAAAGAAAGGAAAACAAGAGCTGAGATTAGGAGTTTAGTACAGTTTTCTAAACCTCCTGCTCACTGTTCCTAGTGTGCCAGGAAAGGGAACCCCAGCTCGTGTCCTTCCATCACTATACCTGCTCTGTTTGCTGCTGCTGTCAGGATGCCCTTGGTAATAGGGACACCACCTCCCTCCCTGTGCTGGCAGAAGCACTGGTTCCTTTCTCATTAGTTGCACAAGGACAGTTGCTTTCTCTCCAGTTACAGTTGTGTAGACAACTATTTCTATTTCTGTCTCAGACCTCTGATCTCTCTGGGCTGACAAGTAAATATCCATCACTTCTTACCTAAGTTCTGCTTTCCCCATCCTCTCTTATTTTTTTTTTTTTTACTAGCCTGCAGTCTCCTTGCACATTTGTCCTTGTGTTTGCTGTAAGAGGTAGGTATCTGTAAGGGGTAAGTGGCATCACACCCTGCACCCAAGGCATCTCCTCTGTCCTGGCTTGGCAGCAAGTATCCAAACCGTGCAGTTCCTGTCTCTCTGCAAACACAAGTGCGTCATCACCTTCTAAATGGAAAGTTCAGGGGACACCTCTGAAAATGGCACTGTGTCTAAAAGCAGAAGGATCTATTTGTTGGGTACCTGGCTGGCTTTAGCACCCCATTGAGTCTGGGAACCAGCTTTGGATATTCCCTAGCTGATCATTACCTTTTAATGTCCTCTGCTGAAAGGCACTGAGAATATTATTGGGAAACTTATAATTTGAGTCATCTTTCTCCCTAATAAAACTGGCTTCATAGTTTTGCAAACAGGAAGATTTATTTTCCCCCTCAAGATAAATATTGATAAACCTACTTCAGTCAATATTTACTATTTGGTTCTGGGAAGAAGCAAAAAACTCTAGCCCAAAGTTTAGAGTTTGATATTTGATTTTTATTTACACTACAAACACAATATCATACTGCTACCGCGGCAGACAAAGGAAAAAAAAAGGAAAATTAGTTTTTTATTCATATTACTGAAACACTACGGGGCACTTTATAGTAGGAGAAAGATGGGAGCCTGGGGCTTGTGCATCAGATACAGACACATTTTTTCATGGCCATCAACTTTATGTTGGTTTTTTTGGGGGGGAGGGGGAATACTGAGGTGTGGGTTAGCTGTGACCTGTCAGTTCTGTTATAAAAGTTTGCATTTCCATAACACAGAGTCTCTCCTCTCATTCCTGCAGCAGGAGATATTTCACAAGCACTCATTTATGGAGCTCTTCACTGTGCTATGTAAAAACATGAACATTAATTTGACCTGCCATAAATTCGTAATTCTTGACACCTAGAAAATGAACATATTACCTTATTGAATGCTGCTCACTCACAAATGTGCAGACCAGCTGTTTCCTCCCTCTGTTATTGAACTGTAGCAAGCACTTTCTAGAGGAAAATTAAAAGTAATGATTACAATCAATTAAAAAAAAATTGATTTAAATTCTTCTGCTATACATGGAGATACAGTATATTTTCAAGAATGTTGTGGGTTTTTGTTTGTTTTTTTTTTAAGTTCCTGTGTTTTATGTTGGACTCCATATAGATAAAATACCCTCCTTCAAAAGCACAGTTTTGTTTACTTTGGAGAAGTGTGTACACCTAAGCAGAAAAAGAAAACCTGACTGGAGAAATATGGGACTCTTCTCATCCTAAAACAATCTGAAACTGTGGTGATACATAAATTCAAGCATTTCCTCAGTTAGCTACGTGGATGATGACTAAACTCTCCAAAAGATGGCTGAAACTCAGGCATCCCCTAAACCTATCTGAGGGCTCTGATCAAGTCATAAGACAATTTGGAAAATTCAAGCCATTTCAACCAATATCAAGCAAACACACTCTTTTGTCAGTTCTGGTAATTTTTCACAGTTCAACATGGAATACTCTAACTTTCTCCGCACATAAAATACCCATAGATATGGTTTATGCTGAATTGCACCTGAAGAACATTTTAAACTACTCCATTGCAGGGTTACTGATGCAAGCAAGCAAGCAGCAGGTGTCATTCCCTCCTCCCCCCTCATTTCTTCTTGCTTTGTAAATAATTGGTCTTTAATGGTTACTTTTCCTTTGTATTTTATCAGCTTTGATTTTAGAAAGCAGAAACCATGTCTCGGTAAATACGCATTCTGCAAGAGCGCTTTACCTGGCAGAACAAACGGCTAGCACTGGAGCCAGCATGCAAATCTTGATTTACGACCACTGTCAATGCTTGCCAAGTGACGGCTCTGATGAAGGGAGCCAGAATAACCTTTGCTGCTCTGATTTAGACACATCCTTCCTTCCCTTGCAACTTTGCTTTTGCGTGCATGTGTGTGTCAGTGTGTGTTCACTGAGATTCATGTTTCAGTTAGTTACTTACTTGGTTTCTATCACATAGTGATTGCTGCTGGTCCAAAATGCTGACAGTTTTTCTGGGTGCTATTCTCCCACTCACTTGATGCTTAGGTGACCTTAGCTTCATTGGTATTCAGTCAGTGTCAGAGATACGCTTGCTTCAGCTGCTTGGGCCTCAGTGAGCAGGTGGAGAAATGACCGGTTGAAAATGAGTTGTTAAGACCACTACAGCAAAAAGATTGATGCAATTAATTTTTCATTATGTACAGTGTCTGTGGATTGTAATCAGCTTGGATTGTTCTTCCTCTGAGGCACAAATAAAATGCAGATGGTTTTTGAATGAAAGGAAATGTTCTTTATGAGGTACTCTGCTATTCAGAGCAGCAAAAAGGCTTGAAATAAAGGGGGATTATGAGGAATGTTTTATGAATCCACCTAGGAGAAAATATAAATTTCATGCAGGGAAAACCACAGGTGAGTTTTGCATCAGATGAGCTGCACAAACAACTGGAGAAAAGAAAGAACCAAAGGCTTTGAGCCTTATTTAATAATACTACTATCTAGCTCTTTCCATGAGGAGATGTCAATACACTTTAGAGATAATGTACTTGTCTTACAGATGGGTTTAAATTAAGTATCTTTTCCAAGTCCCCCTCTGTAGAGCAAGGTGTAGAAGGCATGTCTGCTGTGCCTTGACAAACATTTTACCCCTTGGTGGTACATTGCATCACAGCAGCGATCAGAGCAGTTCTGAATGAGCCTATTCACACTACAAAGCATTCAGAGAGACAGAACAGTTGTATTGTAATGTTCTTGCAAAAGGCTGGGCGCAGAGTCAGTGAATGAATGTTCTTCATATCAGGAACATGGTACCTAGAGACTGTTTTATAACATACTTCCCTTTAAGAATCAGAGCTCCTGCCTTATAGACCAGACAGCAGTTTGGGAGCAGGACAACTGTATCAGCTACTAATTGGTCCCACACCTCAGGATAAATGAAATATTTCTCACCTGGGCCAGCAGACCCAGGACTCAGCTCACCAATACCCTTCCTAGTCAAGGAAGGTAGAGTTTCTGGGAGAAAGGCCCTTGATTTTGGCAGCAACACTGAATGCCTGTGCATCTCCTGGAGTTTGCATGGTGCCAGTCAGATGGGGATTTAGAGAATAGGGTGGTAGATCTGAAAACAAACCAAACAATTAATTCTATGTTTCCCCCAAAACAGAGTGAGAGGGAGGTCTTGGTAGGAAGAAATGGGTAGTTTCCCCACAATTAGCTGCAAGTGCATGCAAGTGTGTGCGAGCTGAAGAGAAAAGAAGTGGGAGGGAATGCAATGAGATTTTATTGCTTGCAAACCACAAATGGCTTTGTTGTCAAAGAAATTGCCACCAGTGCCAAGACAAGGGTGTTTTGCTGAATTTCTACTGTATTTCATGCAGTGGGTCCTTCGTTTTGGGAATTGCTATAATACATGCACATTTTTGACTTCTAAGGCAGTATAAACTACAGAATAAAGGGCTGAAGGGACCACATGCCTATGGCAGTCAGTCGAGAGCACTGCATTACCAACTCTCTGACACAGGAAACCCTAACAAATACTGCCACTCTTTCTTCAGAAGTATGAAGTGACTGGCTCCCATAAGTCCTACACCAGCACACGTGTGCTTAAAATCATTACTCAAATCTTGGTGAGCCATGCAACTTCATTCACAGCTTGGGGACTGTTTTCTTCTCGTGTAGCTTTCTATGAATTAAGCTAGACTGTCAGGCTAGGAAATGAAGACTCTGACAGCTACATGCACCAACAACTCCTGCTGGAGGAGCCCAAGTTGTGGGTGCTGTTGCTCAGGTCAAATGTAACTGGCAGTTTGTGCTCCTGTGTGCAGCGAGGGTTATAACTGTTCAGCATGAACCAAGAGGTCTGCTTCACTGAAGTTGGTGTTAATTTTGTTGACGTGACTCACAGAAGGGCTGCACCAAAGATGACTGACTTAGAAAATGCTAGCACATTTTCTCCCTGATTTTTATTTGTTTTTTCTGCATGTTTGGGGTTGGTTTCTTTGCCAGTACTTATTAGTTTAGATCTGAGGATTTCACTTCAGATGATTATGGCAGAGGATAGTCATTTATCTGAAATTTAATGTTTGAGTTTCACAACAAAAGCAGAAACATTTAAATCCACAAATATGTTCCAGTCCTTTGCTTTCCCTGTTTGCTTTCTCAAGCCCTGACAAAAATCCATGGATATCAGCTGATAGCAGTAAGTACATTTTCATGAGACCTTAATGCTTTTTAACAGAATGATTGCCTTTGCAAGATCTCACTCAACACATCAGACTTATTTGGGCTCAGTGTTAGGCTTACACAGCTCTTGCTGAAGTTTGAACGTCTTCTAGAAGCCAAATTATATCAAGGACATTTTAGCACAATGAAGCCCTCTTCTGGCTTGGAACCTCTGCATGTCAACATACCATACCACATGGACCAAAATAGCTTGACAAAAATATAAATATAAATGTCTAAGCATAGTATTTTCAAAGTGCATTTGGTTTACCCAGTATACATTTTCTAGCAGACTGCAGACACGTTATTTTCAACAACTCAAAACTCTTTCATGTCCTGCAAAGAATGTGTGTGGCAAAGTCAGCTTGCTGCTAAAAAAGATGCACCTATTGGGCAGATTAGAAATGAAAAGGAGACGGACAGTCCTTGTTTTGTGTTTTAAACCAAAAGTGCACACAGACTTTTTCATGATGCTCTTGCAGGAGAGATGGCATTTTTCTAAACAGGAAGAAATGAACACTCAGGAGAGAATAGAGCCAGTATGAACCAAATTAAATCCTTAATGGTTGGGAAATTGGAAAGAAAGCCTGTCAGTCAGCCTGGGTCACATCAGGGCTGTGAAGTGTAACATAGTCCCACCTTTGTCCTGCAAAACCATCAGTCTTTCAGCAAGGCCATTGGCCTTTTCTTCATGGTATGATTTTTAATGTGTTGGTTCTTTTTTTTTTTTTTAGCACATCTCTAACCTCATCTAACTATTTTCCTTCCCTTCACTCTCCTCATTTTCTTTTATGCTCTCACTTTGCCCTTCAGAACCTCATTATATTGTGTGTCTGGCCTTAGCTGGAGAGACTTAGAAATTTTATTTCTTGATCTACATTTTCATGATAGGCTTCTTAAAAATTAAACTCTTCTGTCACAGTCTCTGTTTGCTTGATATCAACCTAGAGCAAACATGCCAACATACATAAGAGTCACAGATTTGAAGAGTTAAAGGCTAGAAGCCCTTCAGGACAGGGAGGATATTTGAATGAAATTTTTCCCCAGATTGGAAAATTCCTGTGTCACTGCAATATTTTTTGAGTCCACAAAATATAAAGCAAACACTTCATATTTATGTGGGTTTGATTTTAAAGGAAATGACACATTATGCAGAGAGAAATAAATCAGCCTTGGCCTGCCACTTGGTAATCTTTGTAGTTTTTATGAAACCTTCCTGACTGTTTGTAAAATGATGCTAAGTGTCATGAGTGTTTGTTTAGTTTTAAGGATCTAACTGCGAAAATAGCGTCTGTGAAATTCCTTCCTCTCAGTAATGCAAAAAACTCTACTTGTTTTTAGATTGTTTTGGAGAGTGGCTAGTAGCAGATGCCTATGTATGAGGATAAGACCAAAGCCCGATCGAAGTGGTATTTCCCAGGTACACTGAAGCTTAGAGTAATCCAAGACATAAGGCCCTTTGAGTGGGATGTAGTGATGGGGATTTTCCTGAATTTATTCAGTCACTTTTTGAACCTTTGCAAGCTCTCAGCATCCACACCATCCTATGGTGATGAGTTCCACGGATTAACTGCATGTTGTGTAAGAAAGTGTTTTCATATATCTGCTTTGAACCTGCTCACCCATTACATTGCTCCTCTTACAAATTCTGTTCTGTATCACTGACCAGACTGTAGACCTTTTCCTGCAATACTAGATTTCAGAGACTGGTATACCATGACAAAAAAAACCCCAAGCTTCAAGACAATGCTAAGCTCCTGTTACATGCTTGAGCTCTCAATATAAACATGTTTTAGTCACATTTCTGATGGGAGCTGGTAAATTTGTTCTTGAATGACGATATGCCGACAGATGTTCCTGAAATACACAGTATATGTTTAAGTGTCTTGCCCTGGTCTGAGAGTGTCTGCAACATCAAGCACAAAGAGAAATGATGCTGTTTCTGTGACAGCCAGTTGCTGGCAGTTTTAAAAGAGAACATCTACATTTATATTTCTACTTTATTGCTTTGCATGTATTTGTAGCCGTCCAAAGCAGTAAAAGGAAAATTAAGCCCTCAACTTATAGTTTTGCTAACAAAGAACAGAAAAGGAGGTGTTCAAGAAGAAGAGCAAAATTTCTCTTTCCACTCCTAGGAAGCATCCAAGCAGCCATGTGATATTGCCCTGACCTTTCTTTAGCCATTTGTTCCTCTCTGTTTCCCCCTTGGATGTGTTTCTGTGTCAGCAGTCACATAAATAATGTCAAGAGGCATCCTGTGATGGAAAGCTGCAGTGAGGCATGAGCCATTCCAGCTTTAATTAGGTACACAAACTAAACCTTGCAGTAATATGTCTGGGGTACCATGAATGTCACAATCACAAGTCCTTTCTTGGTCGGGGCAAAGCATTGTTAGGAGACATAAGGAAAGATAACATTGGTTACAGAAGCAGCTTTTGTCCTTACTAGTTCTGTTTCAATTGGGAGATATCCACTCTGTTGAACAAAGACCTCAGAGTATTCTGCTCTCCATCCTGCCTTTGCACACCTTCCAGTTTTTAAGGCCGGGTTTTTCGAAGAGGATATGGTAAGTAATGCTCACGACCAGCTGAGATACTATCTTGAGGCAAATATGACATACCTGAGCAACTCAGGCAGCATTCCCAACATAGGAAATACTTTGCAAGAGTTTTTGGCTTTCCAAATAAGGTGGAGCTGGTCCAACGTTTTTTGAACCTTGAGGATACTCCATTAAGAACTCAGCTAGGCCCCATGCTGCTCTCAATGAAACAGTAAGCTCTATTCATCCTCTGCTCAGTTACTGCAAATGACAGCTATTTTTGAAAGCACGGGTCTGTAGTATAGCTTTTAAAGAAGCACCTATTTAAAAGAGTAGGCATTAGGGTTACAAAAAGACTTTAGGCCAACTACCTCTCCTGTCATGCTCCTGGCAGGCTACAGGCCAAACATTTTTGAAGACAATCTATCAAAAGACAACCTAAGTAACAAGAAGGCAATGATACAAGTGAAGACCACTCAAATGCTTTCATGAAACATCCAGTTCTTGAAAGTCTGCTTGTAGCAAAGTTATTTCACAAGTGTGGCTAATATTAACATAAAGCTAACAGTCCCCAGTAGAAGCAGTTGAAAAAAATGTTTCCTGACATCCCTATAAGTACCATCATAATTATATATTTCATAGAAAATTTGTAATGTAAAAAATTTCAGAGCAGATTAAAGACATAAGGTTTGTAGGTTCTATGAAAATTATAGGCCTGTGGGGTTTTTTACACTGAAAAACACTACAGTTATTTCAGCATTTGTTACAGCTATCTGAGTATCCTGACAGGCCTTTGTGAAACAAATTGTAATCTCATGACTCGCCTCAGATGAACTAATGTTTCTTACCAACTAGCTTTAATTCACATTTACTGTGTGCCATTTGACTAGTCATTCATTCCTGCAGTTGAGAGACAGGCAAAGTTACAATTTCTTCCCCTTCATTTTCCTGATCAGTTTCTCTCGGCTGTGTGTGAAAGACTTGTTCCTGTACTAGTGGAGTTTTCTGCACAGATTTTCTATACAGAATATTTCTCTGCAGGTCTGCTCCTCTGGGACTTGTCATGAGTCTTTAGTGATACATAAAAAGGATGTAAGAACTGATGCAGAAGGGCTGGGTGTGTAAGGTAGGGAGGGAGACTCTATGACTTTCACTATGGTGAGCATCAGGCCACGGGAGGCCAGGTTATAAAATATATTTTGCAGCCGGTGAATTTAACCACCTTGTGACCATGGTACACAGCACATCTTTAGCAATTAATCAGTACAGCTGCACAAGTCAGCAGGTTTCAGTAGAACAGTTTTGCATAGGTTAAAACACTCCTGTTGAAACTGTTTGGAGGAGGGAAGGCAAAAGTTTTTGACAGAAAAAGCACTACACGAATTGATGATTCAGTATTTGGAACTATAAAAAAGTCTATGCTTAGAAACAACCATCAGTTGCTGATCAGTATCAGAAATTAAGCACTTCTTGTTTGCTTCCTTTGGAGAAAGATCAAAAGTTTAATGTAATTTTTGAATTTTCTCTGAGCTCACCGAACAAATACACAATACACTAACTCAACTGTGCTTTCTATATTAAAGGATCAACATAATTTACTGTTCAGTGCATTCTCAAAGGTTGACTAATTCTGGCAACTTTCCTGCCACTTCCATGCTTTATATTAAAGGAGATTCTTATTCAGCAAGGCAATTCAAGCATGTACAACTATGCATACGCCAAACATCAAGCATTTGTCTTGTTCCAATACAATCAATACTAATCTTGGGTTTCAGAATATAACCAAAATCTCTGATTTTAATCTTAAAAAACTACCAGGTCTTTAACAGGACTTCTTAGTCTTTTCTGCTCGAAAACTGAATATGGATTTGTACACAACCAAGTAACAGAGTTTGCATCCTAATCTCTGCGAGATAGGATAAAGGGTGTGCTGAGAGCATTTGCATAAACCCCCTCGTTTTATCTCCTCGTTTCAGCTTTGGCTGTGGCAAAACTGCACTCTAGTGGAACAGAAGCAGAAACACATGCTCTGGGCTGACTGGATTTCCTCAGCCCTTTGCTTGCCTACATCTTTGCAGAGATGTTTTGGGTGCCTGACAGATTTTACAGGCCTGGAGATGCCTTAGAAAATTCCAGCCTGAGATCATCCCAAATGACATACCTGGTATATGATTATGAGAGAAATTCGCACACTGTTTTTACTGTAGAGCTACTCACCTCACTGGATGAGAGAGCAAAGGCATTCACAAGCAATGCTGTGGAGTCCCTAAATCTTCATGGGGTGCAACACCATTAAACCACCAGAACATCTGGTGTTGTCAAGATTACGGACAGGTTATCTTCCCAAAATATCTCAGCTCTGCAGCTCCCACTGTTTTTAGCAACCACTAGTGTCTTATTATTTAAAAAGTTCACAGATTTTAAGTGCCTTAATAGGACCAAGTCCTTTTTAATACCTGAACCAAGAGCACCTGATCTTCAAGCTGGTTAAATCAGTATGGATACACAAAAGTCAAGCAGCAGAGCCAAAGCTGGAATTATTGCCAGCAACTGAGTTAAAGTGAGGGGTAAGATTAGTTCCTCTTATTTAAACAACACAAGATGTGTCTTGGATAACGTCCAAATCTTTTCTGACAGTAAACTAGGCTAGAACTAAAGGGCTTTTTGTTGTTACATCGAGGCAGTAGCCACCACAAGGAACCCATTCGTGTCATACTAATTTCACTTGTATGAACTTTATGTTCTGAATCACAGCCAAAGATGAAATGAAAGCATAAGAGGACCAATGTAACCATACAAATCACACAGGTATTAGTGCAAAGTTATTAAAAAATAGAGGGCAGACTTGAGGGTTGAATATTACTTACATTGAAATCTATTTCACATTACAAATACATATACCACTGTTAAGTACTGCTGCCATCTTCTGTTACAGAGGCCAGTAGTGACATACTGTCACTGAGTAGGTCTGGACTCCGGATTATGGTGCTACAGGGTGTAATAGGCAATAGATAAGGATGCCAAAGCAGCTTCCCTTCTCAGATTAAAAAGCAGCTTGTGAACATTTCTACACAATGGAAATTAACTATGTTTCATTTTCCAAAACAAATGTAAATTTTCATGAGAATTTGGCAAGTATTCTTGGCCTGAGAAGTAGAAGTGAGGAAACATGTCTTTTTGGTGCTTTTTTAAAAATTAAATACTTAAAGACTTTGTTAAGTAACTTTTTAGTTACCCATGATCTTAATTTCATTTTTGAAGACTGAAAAAATAGTCAGGACAAAATATATGAACCATAAACTAATTGTTTGGCTGCTGTTTCTATAGAAATAGTCTTTCTAAAGGCTCTGGAGTTTGTGGCCTGTGCCATGTTTTTGTGAAAATTTTTAAATACAAGGTGCATGAGGCAGGTCACAGTTACATCTCACATATACATTTGGTGTGTGCAGAGCAAAGGGCCTTTGAATCTTGCCTACTACCCTTGTATGCAGGACAAAGCATAAGGGGACTGTGAACTTGGTTTAATGATCTAGGAATCACCCTAGTACTGCCAATAAAAAAGAAACATTCAGTGTCTGTATATCAAGACCACATTTTGTGCTTAACATTTTAACCTGCACACTGAATTTGAGATTTTGTGATAGAGGCAGCGCTTTAAGATGTTAGTTTCAAAAATACAAAGGTAGTTTAAAAGCCATTCACAACTGATTTAGGAAAAAAAAAAAGAAGAAACACACAAGGGGCTGTATTTCCATGACAGCTGCACCTTCATCTTGACCGTCAGCGATGTGATTCTGTCACAGGCTTTCTTTGCAAAACATCAAATTACCCTCCTTTGCAGGGGAAATGTTAGCTACCTCTTTTTGAAGTGGCATCAAGGGAATGTATTCTTCTAACTTCAATTTCCAGAATGAGAAGCTGAGGCTGAGCTCCTCTGCTTGCGCTAAAGAACCGATGTGGCTTAGTATCTTTTGTTTCAGAGAAGACTCTTCTTCTGCGCTTACTATTCCATGGTCTTGACCATTGCCTCTTTTTTTAAAAAAAAAAACAAAACCACAACAGATCTCTCTTTTTTCTCTTCTCTTTTTTTTTTTTTTTTTCCCCCCCCTATTACCATAAAGCTGTAGATCATACATCATCATTCAGGTGCATGAATAAAACATTTTTAAGCAATTCATCCATGTGCCTTGTCCTGTTTTAGTCCCCGCTCAAGCTGTTGGCTTCAGGCAATAATTTGTTAATGTAGGTGTGTCATGTTTTCTTGTGACTGCACAGGCTGGAAAAGTTACTGAATAAAAGAGAGTGGAAATTCTAAGGCTATAACAGAGCTGGGCCTTAAGGTAGAGCTGGGGACTGACACAGACTATCGCCTTACAGCCATGCCTGTAGAAAGAGATTTTTTTTACTTTCAGAGAAGGGAGAAGACTTATTTCAGTAATTGATTGAGACACAGTAATGTATTCTGTAAAGGCAATAGTGATAATAGGGCTACGGCTGAAGTTTCATGTCGATCTTATGCTCTTCTAAATATGGGCAGTTTCATTATCCTCACACTACGTTAGGTTAGGCAGCGAGGTAGAGCAAGGAATGGATCTGGCACTCTGACAGCACCACCCTAGTCAAATCAGTTTGTCTTAATGAGAGCATAAACCCAGAGTCCAAAATATAAAGACGTTCACTTTTCCTGAGGTTTCTGAAAAGCTGAAACCTTAAGAACGGTTTAGAGATTATGGATGTATCTCCAGATGCTGATGCTCTCCTAAATCGTAGGTCCGTATTATTCATTTGCTCTAAAATCTGACACAAGCACACTTCTAATCAGGCCCTAAAATTCTACTTTAAACTTTTTGTAGTTAGCTTTGAGGGGGAGACATTTGTGGGAAGGAAAACTGTTGAAATAAAATAGGAGGGGAAATAGAGGGAGAATGTCAAAGATATTCACATTTAAATAAAGCCTGTTTTGCAGATGCTAGGGTTAAGGTGCACAACAATCAATACAGCTGACATGTCTTCCTCTAATTGTCATCGTTGTTGTTCTTTTATATCAAGCCCACATGCTATGAGAAGTAGTGAAGGGACAATTTCATATCTACTAATTATTATCATGACGTTATTAATTTAGACTAAGGATAATAATAAGATAGGGCACCCGCATAAAGAATTCATTATGAAATTAATTGCTCTGATTAGGGTCAACACATAAGATAAGGTTTATAAAGCATTTCAGAAA
The DNA here is from genome assembly GCA_013396935.1 of Baryphthengus martii. Classification (NCBI taxonomy): domain Eukaryota; kingdom Metazoa; phylum Chordata; class Aves; order Coraciiformes; family Momotidae; genus Baryphthengus; species Baryphthengus martii. Next base: position 13,913 of record VWZK01018576.1, on the reverse strand, counting down.
CAATTAATTTTGATGGATATTTGGCATCCTAAAATATGTAAATCGAGAGCATGTATTTTACCTTCCTTCCCCCTTCCCATTCATATGCTAAGTCCTCTGATAAATGCCCCTTGTTCAAAGGAAAATTGAAATCAGTGGATTGAAGCAAAGCTGGATAATGAAGTATTATTGATATATGCTGTAAATGCTTCAATTATTCCTGCCTTCAGTTTTGAAGTTATTTCAGAGAAACAAAAAAAAATAAATAAATCCCAGCTTTTTACAAAGTCAATTTTAATCTCTTCACTGCACTTGTGGTTGTTGTCTTTTCCCCTTAATAGACACAGAAAGAGCTTGATTATAGTTATCTTTCTGAATATAGTATTGCTCTTTGTAAATCCTTTCTCTTGACTCTCAAGGGCTCTCAGAATGGTGCCCCTCAGTTATGTGAAGCACCTGTTCCAAATTCATCTCTGTAAACAAAACTTAACATGTCTTTGTCTCCTTGCATCTTAATGCACTTTCTTCTTTCCTCCTTTCTCTCCTCTGAATTCTTAAAGAAAATAACTGACAGAAGGAGCTAGCAGAAATATCCTTCACACAAAAGAGTGGTTGTGCATTCAGGATGCTCTTTACCACAGAGATCTGCAGCAGTTTGCATTCCTTCCTAAAGCTGTTGAGTTTTGGCACTGGATGATCACACTCAGGAAATTCTGACAGCGTTCAAAGATCCTGTCCTAAATACAGGCTGTTTACAGCAAAGAGACAGTTTAACTAAACTAACTGCTTCTGGCCCAACAGTGGTCTGATCTTTGTCTGCTAACGCATGGGCTCTTAGTGGATCATCAGTGTAGCTGCCCTGATACTAGATATATCCATTTTTGTTTTGTTCATCTCCTGTTGTCACTGTCCAGTCACTCAAGCTAACTAACAATGGAAGCTATCAGCTCCTCTGTGCAACAAATGAGAAGTATTCAGGGATTTTTATAAAAGAAGCAACTATCACTATCTTTATTTTTGCAGATGGGGAAGCCAAGGCCCTGAGGTGCCTAACTAATGTACCCAGAAGACCAAAGTGCTTTTGGGATACAGCTTGTTTCTCCAGAGCACATAAAGACCATTAGGGAGCTGTTGGTACAGGAGTACAGTACATCTAGCTTCCTGGATTCAAGTCCCTGTGAAACACAGGGGAGTGCAATTAGGAAGGGAACTAGAGCTTACTGAAGTCAATGCAAATCTTTCCAATTATTTCAACAGGTATCTGGCACAAGCCCCTGATGAATCCCCTGGGACTGCCTGTTGCCTGCTCTGTGTGGCTCATTAACATCAAAATTCATCTTGAGCACTTAACTCCTCAACTGGCAGGTTTTGCAGGTATCTATGTTTATGTTTCCATTGCAAGCAGCAGCTAACAAGAGACAGGATAGAGAAAAGAGACTGAGGGGACAGATCAGCCATAGCAAGTCACAAGAGGAAGCAGCTTACAGGAATGTCAGGACCTCTTCTTCCCTTTTGCCTGTCACCCAGGGGCTTGGCAGAAACCTGACAGCTTTGTGGCAGTTAGTAGAGCAAACACCGTTTCTCACCTTATTTTCTATTGCAAAGATGAGCAGCTTGATACTGTGTTTGATCAATGCTCCTAGTGAGTCAACACTAAGATCATATGCAGTAAATCCCAGGAACAGCACCAAAACTACAATGGGTGACTGTGTCTCAACATACTGCCAAATTTTTCTCTTACCAACTTGCTGGAGCCACTGTGAGTCAACATCAGCATGCCAGAAGCTAGAAGCTGGCTCATTTCAGTCTCTGAGACACCATCGTTGGATATATAGCTCCAGGGGAATGGTTTAGAAAAAGCAACACATTCTCCAGCAAGTAGGACTGACAGGAAGTTTGGAGAGCTGCAGTAACGCAGTGCACTACACCAGGTGATATGCCACTCAAACAATGTCCTGTGCCAGAGCAAGCTAGGCTATTTCATGAATCTAGTATAATGACCAGAAAAAAAAACCCAAAAACCTGGATTATACAACAGCAGGCAGCCCTGCCGCTCAATACCAAGTAATAAAAATCAACTGAATGATCAATAGGCTTTTCTGTCCACCAGGGCTTTGAAGATTCTGCTGTCATGCTCTTTGCTATAATTAGCACTTGATGAACTTAAAATGTTTAATGACTGTGAAATTGCATTCCTATAGAGACAATGCACATCTGGAATAACAGCATGCAATTCAAGGATCTATGGAGTCCCACACCATTAAACACAGAACTTCAAACAGAGTTTTCACCATGAAAATGGAGCAGGCTCTTTGACGTGCTAACATCAGCTCTGGTCCACTTGCTTCTTAAATCACTGGAGTAGCAGATGAACTTCAAAGAGCTCAGGATATGCTTTAAAGCTACTGCAGCGTGTGCTTGTTTAAGAATGAATGCACTCTCCTGGCAGTAGGTGAAGAAAGTCAGATCTTTACCTCAATTTCACCTTCATAGTCAGAATGGGATATATCACATTATATACCTATAGATACCTTATCACTACACTCCCCGTTAAAGAGTCCCTCCCCTTCTTTCTTGTAGGCTCCCTTTAAGTACTGGAAAGCTGCTATAAGGTCTCCCCAGAACCTTCTCTCCTCCAGGCTGAACAACACCAACTCTCTCAACCTGTCCTCATAGGGCAGGTACATCAGCTCCCTGATCATCTTCATGGCCCTTCTCTGGACCTGCTTGAAGAGGTCCATGTCTTTCTTACCCTGGGGGCCCCAGAGTTGAATACAGGATTCCAAGTGAGGTCTCATAAGAGTGAAGCAGAGGGACAGAATCATCTCCCTCAACCTACTGGCTATGCTGCTTTTGATGCAGCCCAAGATGCAATTTGCCTTCTGGGCTGGCAAGCACACATCGCTGGGCCATATTCAGTTTTTCATCCACCAATACTCGTAAGACCTTTTCTGCAGGGCTGCTCTATATATACACAGAGACAGAGGAAAAAGTCATTGACCGATGAACCTGCTCCGACTTCAGTATAAAATAAGCTGCTTTGTGATATAGATTAGAAAATAGAATCTTTTGTGAGGATAGGAGGAAATATATTGCAAACATGATTGACTCCAATTGACAGTTTTACAAGGCTAAGAATGTAATAGAGATGTACAGGAAAGTGAATGTTTTCTTCTCCAGAATCTGTATTTTTCTCTGTAAGCATTTCTGCCTTGCACGCTCAGTGAAAACAGCACTCACTCTTCTTGCCTAAGCTGTGGGCTCACACCTGAAAAAGAAAGCTGAATTAGCAAAGTCATGACAAAGGGAAAGGAGAGGCTGATGTTCTCCTTCCCAAATTCAGCATAAACTTGGCCATGAGCTCAGTTTAGAAGTGATTCCTTCATAGGGCCAGGATAAGCTGGACTAACATTTCAAGATGTGCTATTCATAAGTCACTCAGGCAACTAAAACCTCAAAAGACAAGACCCATTGTGTCAGGCAGCTATTGCAAAAAAGCACACACAGAAGATAGATCAGGTGGTGTCATCAACTTTGCTTTAAGGGCTAATACCAATAGACTATGACTGCAACTTTCAGAAGTTCACCCTGAGAAGCTGGCAGACTTAGAAATAAGGACCTACAATATGGGACCCATACATGGTGGGTCAACTTGGCCTAAGCTGCCTTTCAGTGTACACAAAAGTCTAAAAAAACAGAAGGCCTGAAAATGCATTTTGTCCTTCTAGGGCTTTTCAGGGTGAGTGTTCAAAACCACAACTCTTGGCTTTCTAGTATTATATTTAAAGAAATCGAAGCAGAGTCCAATCAGAATTATCTCCTTTAATGCTGTCTCTTTAATCATGGAATCAAAATCTCTTCTCTCTCCCTACACTTCCCACCATTGGCCCCAGAGTCGAAGGCCACAGAAACATAAGCTTAACTATTCATATATGTAATGATTTCACTCTGACTACAGGTATGCCTGTACAGAAATTCAATAGGGATTGTTGTTTTAAATCTCATGCTTGATCTCTTCAGTTTTTAGAAGACCACTATGGAAGGCTTGTCATGAATTTATTGTGAAGAAACAAAAGTAAAAATGTTAGCACTGTGCTAGCATTCATTATGTGAACAAGGTTAATCTATAAGATATGAGGGCTGGATATGAATCTATAGGTCTTGATCTCAGAATCCAAGCTGAACTGCTTGAAGATTTGTCTGTGCTAACACTGCTAGAAATAGCCAAGACATTCCTGTTTCCAGTCTGTATGGTCCAAAAGCTAACAGTTCTCTGAAACAAAAAATGCAATAAAGATCATAAGTGAAAACAGAACAGAATCTCATACTTAGAGAAACCTGCAAAAATATGCATGACTATAATGAAAAATCCCTTCGTATATCACATGAGAATTACTAGTGTATTTTATGTCTGCTTCTGTACGGTGCATGTAGAATGTTTTAAAGCTAGGGGTTAAACATTCGACCTTTACTTTTAGCTTTCCCACCTCTGAAGTGTTTCCCTAGATACTTAATATATAAGACAACCTGACCTTTGAAGGGTTCTCCATTGAGTTTTCAAATATTATCTGATTGTAACACTTTATTTCTAACCTGTTCTTGGTTTCTGCTTCCTATTACTATGATGAGTCTCTAGGGTTCACTCTGTAGGGTCAAGGTCTTTGTTCTTTTCTTCAAACTTTAGTAGCACAGCCATGGAGTCAGCTTTTGCTTCACCAATTCTTTGATCATATGAGTTCTCACAATAGAACTGCAGTAAACCATAAGCTCTAGAAAAACTTTATGAATTCAAGTCCCTACTGCTTTTAAACACCCTCACTACTCTTTTTATTTTTCCCTTGTTCCAGAATAAGGGTAGGTGTAATTAGCTGATGCATGCCACTTCAGCCATGACAGGTAGCAAGACAGCCTGACGAAATGGCACATTTTTGCTTGGCTACTCCTCAGCCTGTTTCATGGGTGGCAAAAGCCACACCAAATTCCTACCCTGTCCTAGGAGCATATCTCCGTACACAGCCTAGAACATCAGTTATCGATACACTGCACCTGAGTTGTTATATTCATCTACAATGACTGGATTATAGTTTATATTTCAGGGAAATATGCCAGTTTACAATAGCTGGAGGAGCTGAGCCATTGACCTCAATGAAGACAGGATAATTTAAATCAGTCAGAGTAGCAGCTTGGTGGAGCTTTGCTGATTTAAACCAGTGGAGGATTTCACCCATTATCCCTGGAAATGTTCCACAAAAATACAATGTTCCCTCTAGTCCCTGTTGTCATTGTCTTAAACAATTACTGCATTACATTCCCAAGAAAGGGTATAGCAATATATATTTTAATCTCAAGGTGACTTACTGCCTGTTTTCGCATAACGAGAGATGACTGCTTTACTTCAATAGCTTTTATTAGTGGAGAAAAAAGAAAAGGCAGTGATCAGATTTTGTAATTGAATAGAGAAGGTAATTTGCACTCCAGTCTTCTTGGAAATGAGGCTTTTTATTAGAAAAAGGAAAAAGCCTGAAAGGAACAACTGTCTTTCATGCATTGTGGTACCTAAAAAAAAACCAGAGAATAGTGGGCGCTGTCCTTTTCTTCCCTTACATGCTTTTTTTCCTGGAGAGAAACCCAGAGATAAATAAATCCTCATCAGATCTCTGTGGCCCTGCCTAGTTAGTTGGCTAAGTATGTCTCAGGGGTCCTGAACTTCTGCAGTCCTTGTAATTACAGGCCTTGTCCTGCACTGACAACACCAGAAAGAGTTCAGGGGAAAAGAGGGATTAGGTTCTGGAAGAGTGTTTGAAGACAGTGGGAAGACCTGCCTTCTGTTCCCAGCTGTACCTAAGGAGACATCCTCTGCATATCCTACCTGACACCAGTCCACAGGAGACAGCACTGCAGAAATTATATGAACAGACAGTAAATACATCCTTCATTGATGACATATTTGAGACAGGAGTACCACTCCTGCAAAAATCTGATGTGATGAAAAATGAGCGCTGTGTACTCATGCTCAGGTGGCTGTCTGAAGAAGCAGAAAGCCTCAGTTTTAAATAAAAGGCTTTGAATTAACAGCAGTGTCAAGAACTTTATGAATGAGACTGAAATCAGTGGTTCATGGAGCTATGTTTCCATTTGAGTAGACTGGAATGTGGCTGAAAGCCCAAAGACTTTTGTTTCATAAACTACAAAGTAACACATTTGACACCCTTTGGTAAATGTTCTAGAAAAACAGAAATCCTACTTACAAGTCAAATTTATCTTTCCATTTCATTATGAAATAATGATTTCTTTTCATTTGCTTATTAAAATCCAGAATGAAATACAAATTGAAGGTGAAAATGCCAACTTTATTGTGGATTTCTCAAGGAAAAAAAAATAATAACCAAACTGCAGGAGCAGTTGAAAATACAGACTCCACTGTTCCTGATTAAGGAACAAAAGCAGGAACAATTATATTTTTCTTAGACTTTTTGTTGTTTGGCTTTTTTTTAAAAAAAAAAAAAAAAAGAATCTGAAATACTATTTCTTGACTGCATTTTATTTAATGGGATGGATTTTCTCACTCTTTTAATCTTAAACTTTTCTCTGCCTGCAGGCCATGCCACATGCCTGGGGAAAACAGATAATGCCACTGATACATAACTAGAGAAGAACTCACCGGAGCACAGAGGTGTGAATGGTTGAACCAGCCTTGACAGGAGCTGAAAAGATTATGACTTGTTGCTCAGAGAGGCACTCCATGGCTGGGTAAGCTGGGGGGTGGCGGGATCAGCTGTGATTTCAGATTTGAATCTGTTCTGAGGCTGGAAAAATCAGAAGCTGTAAAACTGTAGCAGAAGAAATACCTTCTTAAGCAACAACTTTCTATTTAGAAATCCTGGGTCATATCCTCTACTGAGTCAGGTTCTTGAGATGAACAGAGAGAGACCAGGATTAGGCCACCTGGACTTTTTGTTCATGTTTTCAGAGCAAGGGAAATTCAGCAGCAGCTGAACAAGTACATTTTAAGCACTATTTTTGTATATATCAAGTTTTACAGTTCAAAATCACTTGGGGCAACTTCAAGAGAGGAAGGCAAGATAAACTGTAGATTTTAATAAACTAGTGTTGTTTTGGTTTCTGTCTCTACCTTATTTGGTTACTAAGTATATGGCAAGAATAAATGAAGATAGATAACCTAGGGGGAAAATAACTGCATTGCAGAAACAGTTCAGCCAAGCTTTATTTTTCAATTGGCTAAAGAAGCAGCTTCTTAAACTTAATACAACCTAGAAACTGCACATTCCCCAACAGTCCCAGCAGCCCTAATTAGTTGAAGAAACTGAGTGTTTTACCACATAACCTTCAAATCATCTCTTTGAATTCACTCTTTGCCTCTAAATCTCACTGGTTTCCCAAGCGTTTCCTTGTCTCATTTCATACGGCTAATGAAACAACTCAATCAAGAAGCAGGTTTCTAAGTGTGAGCAGGTTTCTAAGTGTGAGAATGTGTGCATTCTAAAAGGCTGAAATTTGAAATAAATAACCACTCTTTGCTTTGTTCCTTAAAGTAAAATGAATGTCAGCACCACATCCTCATTCAGGCCCACAAATGGTTTGTCAGGTACATCACTTCCATCTTTACTCTCAGAAGAATACTTCCACAACTCAGGAGAATAAGAGTTTGGGCATAGCAATCCAAAATGCTTTGTTTCTCATGTACAGCTGCTATTTGAAATGTATGGCCCCTCTTCTTCAGCTTTACCTTTTGAGATGTGGTACTTTGCTCTTTACCCTGCAAAAAATCTTGTGAACAGAACACAGTTCATAATTGTCAAGACACTGAACTGACGCATGTATATAGACATAAAATTTTATCCAGGGCAGAGGGTGATGGGGGCAACCTGTTCACTGAAGGCCTCTCTTCCCTTTTATCCTCCAACAGTCGTTCAGATGTAGTCTTTCAGTGACCTTTAGCCCAATCTTCCAGGAACAGACCTCTAACATAAGACATCTAACCTAATTTTGCCAAAGCAGTGTGATCCTTTTCCAAAGTTTTGGAAATTAACCCACACAGAGGAAGCCTGGAATGTGTTTCAGCTACTCCAGAATCCTCAATGTGGTCACTATTTGCCTCTTTTTCTCACTTTGAACTGACTCTAGTTAAAAACAGGCACTTGGTCAAGTGTTTCGTAAGCTTATCTAATTAGGGTTTTGAGGACAGTTGATAAGCAAAAGAAAATGAAGTTAACTAGTCTGTGAAGGAACTTTTAAAACTATTTTTTTTTTCCTAAAAATATACAAATAAAAGCTTAAAATGCTTTCAAAGCTTAAAAAGCTGTAAAATAACTTCAAAATATGAAAAAAAAAATTACTGGATTTTCAATAAAAAACCAAAATCTGTTCCTGATAAAGTTGTGAGGTTTTTTTAGAATAACTGAAGAACACAGAGTATGTGAAACTGTTTCAGTAAAAAAATTTGGCCAGCTCCGACAGACTCCTAGAGAACTTTCTGTTCTGTTATGCGGGGATATATGCGGACATAACGTGGTAAAGAAATTATCGATCAAGGTTCTTATCTCCCTGCTTTCTGAAACAAGCACACACTGTATATTTGATGGCTATAAAAACTACAATGAGAATGCAAGCTCACGGTCCTGCAGCATTATAACCCATTAATGCCAAGGCACAATGAAGAGAACAAAGGAAAACCAAAAGGAAAGAGATGAAAGAAAGCAAGGCATAAAAATCTCACCTCAAGAACCAGGTGGGAATCTTTTATCAGAAGGATTCCTTGATGGAAAACAACTTCCACAAATATCCAAATTGTTTTTTTTTACAGTAAATATTTCAACTCCACTATGGGGGAAATTGTAATGAAGCTACCTGATTTCAACTGTTTTCAACATTTTCAAATCCTATCCCTTAGGAGAAAAGTTGTCCAGATTTGCTCACTTGCTTTGACCTTCCTGGGTAAGCTTTTATTTTGACAATCAAATTCCTATCAGATGGAAGCAAACTCAATAGTTCAGAACTAACTGAGATGTCATTCAGCTCACAGCTTTGACAGCTTCTGGTTTCCTGTTCTTAGAGGAATGTTATTAAAATAAAGTTTTCTCCAGGTTCTAATTCCTTTCAGATGCATTTTTATTTCAGGTTAACTAGGGACACAAAAAGAAACCAACTTAATCAGTAAATGACCTATCCCTGTTGCTCTGTATCGTGTTCTGACTTCTCATGATGGGGTAATGGAGTAGTTATTTGCTAGGCCTTTTAGTATCACATAAACACATCATATGCCTCTTCTGCTACAACTGTTATTTATTTCTTAAGAGCTGCCAATTTTCTTCATGTTCAAAATTTCACAACTGCTTGAAAACGTGTTTATGTTTCTGACACTACTTTTGCTTAGTAAGAGATCCACACAACTGTCACGGTTTAACCCTTCCAGGCTACTAACCACCACACAGCTGCTCACTCACTCCCCTCCATGGGATGGGGGAGAGGATCAGAAAAGTAAAAGCAAGAAAACTCGTGAGTTGAGATAAGTACAAGTAAAGCAAAAGCCACGTGCACAACCAAAGCAAAACAAAGAATTCATTCACTGCTTCCCAATAGCAGGCAGGTGCTCAGCCATCTCCAGGAAAGCAGGGCTCCGTGACATATGACAGTTATTTGGGAAGACAGCAACACCATCACTCTGAATGTCCCTTCTTCCTTCTTCTACCAGGTTTTTTATTGCTGAGCTTGACAACATATAGCCTGGAATATCCCTTTGGTCAGTTGGGGTCAGCTGTCCCAACTGTGTCTCCTCTCAGCTTCTTGTGCTTTCGCACCCAACTTGCTGGCAGCACAGTGTGAGGAGCAGAAAAGTTCTTGACTGTGTAAGCACTGCTCAGCAATAGCTAAAACACCTCTGTATTGTCAGCACCGTTTTCATCACATATCCAAAATATGGCTCCATACCAGCTGTTACAAAGATGATTCTCTGCCCCAGTCAAAACCAGAACAACAGCTAACTTGGAACTTTGTGAAAAATGCAGTTGATTCCAGTTTTGTGTCAAAGTTTGNATCACTCTCTACAACTACCTGAAAGGAGGTATTACATATCTAGCAATCAAACCCTCTTGGAAACCTAGAGATGATGCCGATAACTATGATGCCGAGTTGAGATTGTACCAGATGGTTAATTAACAGAGCACAAGACAGTTCTGCAGACCAATGAACTGGTCATGTAACTCCAGTGCTCACATTTCTGTTAACCTGGTACCGATATCTTTAGGCAAACCAAGAAATATTTTCATGAGAAAAAAATTACCCTGTCAAACCTTTCTAATCCATTTAAAATGTATCTGTAGCATAAAGCATGACTGGTTCAAGGGCACACAGCAATGCAGCTGTTTTGCCCTCATTCTAACTCAAACCAGTTCGGCTTTGCTCCCCTGGGCTTTCGCAAAGGGAACCGGGCTTGTCGTTCTCACCCAAGGTGTCCCGCCCAGTGTCGGGAGCTAGAAACTGATCCCTCTTCGGGCTGGAAGAGCAGTGCTGGAACTGGTGGACTGCTTGCACCACCTAGTGATGCCTGTGGGATTGCACAGCTTCTCCTTCCTGAAGCACAAGTGAAGCCTGGCTGATGTTGCTAGAGATCACTGGAGGCAAAAAGGGAAAAACGCCACTGAAAACACAAGTACTGTTACAAGGAGTAGCATTCTCAGTATCGTTATTTTTTAACTGACTTTTCCTCTGACACACCATATAACACCGAGTATATCTGCAACCCATTTGTATGGACATCAGGTAACCACACAGGGTTAACAGGGCACAAAGAGAGTGCTGCTTGGCTGAACTGGTGAAAGCAGGATGCTATGGGGAGGGCTGGTAACATTTCCACAAGCATTCTTCTGTAAATCCAAAGTTTTCAGACAAAACAGTACAAGAGGGTCATTTGTATTCCACAGAAACAACACTTTCTATGTTTAAAGAGACTGTTTTCTGTGAAAAAGTATTTTCAGCAAGTTCTTCATGCTTATCTGTGGAGTGACCTTTCTCTTGAGATTTTTTGGGATCCAGTCCATTGCAAGGAAGGTCTACACGGATATGTGGCTCTGCAAAGAGCTACAGTACAGTGGTGTCTAGAGGATAAAAGGCTGTTCCCGTTTGTACTGGGTTTTAAGTAGTGGAGGGGCTACAGGGGGTAGGAGGGTTTCTAAGAGAAGCTTTTACCAACTTCTCACAGATGGCCGATAGAGCCAACACCAGCCAGCTTGAAGATGGACCTAACTTTGGCCAAGGCCCAGCCCACCAGCAACAGTGATAGCACCTCTGGGATAACATATTTAAGAAGGGTGAAAAGCTGCTGCACAACACCATCTACAGCCAGAGACAGGAGTGAGAATACGTGAGAGAAACAACTCTGCAGACACCAAAGTCAGTGAAGAAGGAGGGGAAGGAGGGGCTCCAGGTGCCAGAGCACAGACTCCCCTGCAGCCCATGGTGAAGACCACGATGAGGTAGACTGTCCTCCTGCAGCCCATGGAAGCTAATGGTGGAGCAGGTAACCACCTGCAGTCTGTGGAGGACCTCACCCTGGAGCAGGTGGATGCTCAAAGGAGGCTATAACGCCATGGGAAACCCACACTGGAGCATGCTCCTGGCAGGACCTGTGGAAAGAGAGGAGCCCATGCTGGCACTGGTTTGCTGGCAGGACTTGTGACCCTGTGGGAAACCCACACTGGAGCAGTCTGTTCCTGAAAGACCCACTCTGGAGCAGTTCATGAAGAACTGTAGTCCCTGGGAAGGACTCACATGGAGAAGTTTGTGGATGACTGTCTCCCATGTAAGACTCCACGCTGGAGCAGGGCAAGAGAGTGAGGAGTCCTCTCCCTGAGGAAGAATGAGCACCAGAGGTAACATGTGATGAACCAACAGCAACTTCCATTCCCTGTCTTCCTGTGCTGCTGGGATGAGGAGATAGAGGAAAGGGGGAGTAAAGTTAAGTCCAGGAAGCAGGGAGGGGTGGGAGGAAGGTGTTTTAACACTGAGTTTTTATTTCTCATTACCCTACTCTGACTTGACTGCTAAGAAATTAATTTTCTCCAAGTTAAGTCATTTTCCCATGATGGTAATTGCTGAGCCATCTCCTTGTCCTTATCTTGACTCATCAGCCTTTCATTATAATTACTCTCCCCTGTCCAGCTGAAGAAGCAAAGTAGCTTTGGTGGGCACCCGACATCTAGCCAGGGTCAACCCACCACACCATTGAAGCAAATTCCAAAAGATCACTGCCTTAATTTGGCCCAGGAATTTACACTTACATTGCTGTATACTTTGGTGGCAACAGCAATATGTTTTAAAAGGCAGGTTTTGGTGTGTTTTTTTAATTAGAAGTGCGAGACAGGAGTCACAAGTTTCAGGATCTGTGCTGCAAGTTACCAAGCACTTATTTTAACTTGAATTGTATTGCCTGTCTCGGTAGACCCCTGCATAAAATAGGGGTGATTCTTACCTGTATTGTCAGAATCCTTCCAGGCTTTGCTGACTAATACTTGAAAAGGGAGTAGAAATCTTTGCATAGAAATTAATGGGATCAGAACTAAAATGTAGCGTGAGAGAACAATGGAACAAAGAGCAGATGTGTGCTAAAAACTCATTGGACTCACAGTCCAATCTTTTATTACAGTTATCCAAAGAGGCCTCATTTGAAGAGTTAAGTGGCTGAATGGCATCTCTACAGGAGCATCAGCTCTTGTATGCAATTTTGGAGTCTGCATCAGTCTAGTAAAGAGCCACAGGAGCTTTTTTATAGCACTTTGGGCTATGGAGGTACACGTTACCTTATCAGAGCATGAGCATTTCTCTGATAACTAGTCACTTAATTCCATTAGCAATTAATATTAGCCATCTGTGGCTGCAAAACTGAAAATGCTATTACTTCAGGCAAGCCATAGGTAATTGGGCCTCAATGGGGTGGGGGGAGGGCATGTGTGCAGGAGTGGATTTCCTGGTCTTTGTTTTACTTGATGGTCTTTTCTGCTCTTAATTTCTTTGGTTCTGACATTTAAAAGGGCAAGCCAGTTGAGCTTTAAATCAATCTTTTTAAAAAATTATTATGAACTTGCAAATCCATTAAGGATTTCATATGTTTCTTACTTTTCAGTGAGGACATTAAGAATTAAACCCAAAAAGAGCAGACTTTTCAGGATCCTTCAACAAACACAAACCCAGACAATATTAACACTATGCTTCTCTTCATATAAAGCCATTCCATTGCACTGTTTCAACCTAATTGAATGTTTATCTGAAAGCTTTCATTATGCTAATATTGATAGGATCTATCTCACTGTCAGCTTCCACGGAGATGACTCATTTTAATCTAGGTTGTTGCAGAGCTCCATTGCACAGTAATACGAATTTAATGACAGAAGACTTCAATTAAATCTCTGAGGTTTCCAGGAACATCTTCAGCTCTTCAAAAAGATATTATCTCCCAACCATGTTGATTGGCCAAAGATATTTTAAAGGCAACCTCCTCCTCCATCTCATTAAGTCCTGAGTAAAACTGATATCAAAACAAATGGTGGTTAGTGAATCAGCCTTTCTGTAATGACAGCAAGAGTTAATGGAGTTTGGATATCTTGATTTTAGTATGTCCTTTGAGATTAATCTTCCTTTTTCTCCTGACTTTGACACTCTGACGTTGACCTTCCTTTGCTGTCATTGTACTTGCCCTTCTTTCCCTCCTCCATACTCATACAACCACTTGCGTGTTCCCAAGAAGCATGTACTCCTCACAAGAACATGTTCTAAGAAGACGCTGTGCATCTGTGTAACTGCCCGAAAGGAGTCTGCAGTAACAAAAGGATATCCTCAACTCCACTATTCTTGAGCTCCAGAGTCTGATTACTAAAGCCTCCTTCTCTTAATGCTTTGTCGGAATCAGAAAGCACAGAGAC
>VWZK01018574.1:166359-189834 GCA_013396935.1 Baryphthengus martii | reverse complement strand
AGGAAAAAAAAAAAAAAGAGAGAGAGAGAAAAGAAAGCCATAGAAGAAATAGAAACATCTAGGGTCAAAGGAACTGTGCTTTCTTCTAATTGTCCCAATAAATTTTAGAGATGTTATTACTCTATAGTGATTAAGAAATGGTAAAAAGATATGCAATGCTATAACATCAAGGCCATCAAGCTTAATAGTCCTTAACTGATTGTCACCCCGCCCCAACAAAAATAGACATGCTGTTCTCTCCTTTCCCGCCCCTTCTCTGTTACCCTTCCCCCATCACTCAAAGGCTTCTAAAAGCACCTCCAGCCAAACCAAGGGGAATTTATACTTCCTGTAATAAAATCCAAAGAACAGAACAGCTGGCAGATGAACTTAAGATTGCTAAAACAAACATTGTGACACTGATGTGGGGAGGGATTTGGTTATTATTACAACACGGTATGACTGGTTCTGCAGGGAAAAGATGCAAGCAGAGCTTTTTTTTTTTCAGTGTGCAAACAAAAGGCTTTTAAAAAACCCCAACAAAACAGTAAAGCAACAAAAGCAGCACTATTTGCTCTAAAAATACCTAGAGGAAAAAAACACATTGGGCACAATTCACAATGTTGGTTGCCTAAAATATAGAGTAGATTGACTGAAATTATAAGGAGATTGTTCCACAGAGATGCTGTTGCAAATAAGCTGGACAGGATCATTATTACTTCATCTACTCTGATAAGTACAAAATATGCAGATGAATACTTTGTATCATAACAATCCTGTAAATATCACGCTCAGTTTCTCTGGTGTATTGAATCTTGTTGTCTGTGATAACTTATAGTGATCTTCCAGACATCACCCAGCTTTGAAGGCTTCATCAAACAGCCAATCACTATACAAATTGGGTTAGTGAAGGAGTAATAATAACTAATCAAAGGTTGGATTGATGACAGTGGATGTTAGTTTCATAACAATAGCAAGTGGATTAATGCTCCATTGTTACAGGCGCTTTTTTTTTGCTATTATTTCAGAAATTATTATCATAATTATTATATTATAGATCCCAACATGAGCGTTCCTGTTTGCATAAGGTTCAAGGACAACGTCTCATGCTTGATTAACTCCCTCCTAAAACCTGGGATTCCCAAGACAGAGTTAGGAGATGTAGTTTCCTACTTGCCAGTTCTCCCTATTGAGTTTAGACATGTAAATTAGTGGCCTTTAAATTAGAGAGTTTATTAGATAATACTTTCTAAATAACTCTGCATTGAGACCACTAATTGAGAACTCAACTTTTTCCTGAATCTTATGCCTTCTATCAAAATACAATGTTTTTGTCTGCAGGATCTCACTATAATGAGCACTATAGACTTAAACATTGCATAGGGTTAAATAAACAATCTAAATTCTTGGATTTTGCACTTGCTATTCTTTTATCCTATATGAAAAATGATATTATCTGGCCTAATTTGCACTGAGTTGAATCTATTTTTCTGGGTGGAATTAAAAGCTTGAGGTAATATTGCAAGATTGCACATGTTGAAAAATGTTACAGTAATGACACAGAAAATTATCAGCCATCCAAAAAGGTATGGGGAAAAAAATAAAATAAGAGAGAGTGTTTCCTTGTTCCGTGCTTGAGAAAGTGGGTTCAGGTTTGGGTTAATAAAAGATTTAATCAAAAGTGTCAACATCTCAATGAAGAGAGATAAAAAGCATATGAAATACAGTCTGCCATTGTGTGGAATGTATAACCTAAATAATAAAAAAAAGTTCACACTTTTTGTTTTCTTAAGGTGAATCTCTTTGTTCACCTCTGTCCCAAAGTATCTCTGGCTTCAAGGGAAATTAAATGTTCTGCTTCAGATTCCAGCTGTAGCAACCTGCCTGTTTACCACCACTTCCAGCTAGCAATGCTGTACCCATGTCATTGCACATTGCACAGCCCCTCTACCTGGCAGGTACAGCAGAGGGCAAAGACACACTAATCTCTCAACTGCACAAGAAAGGCGTGGTGGAACATAGGTCAGTAGCCTAGAGGGGAAAAATAACACCTCTGCTTCCTAGTTGGGTGGTGAATCAGCAGTCTGCACAACTCCAGATGCTGCTTCTGACACCCAGATGGTTCCTTGGTGGTTTTTACCTTTTCCGAACAGGTGTGAAAATCTGTTTGATGATGAATTGCACTGGGTTTCATGGTTGAGTTTTCAGTTAAAGAAGAGAAACCCACTAGTGCTTTTTCACCTGAGAAGCTTTGTCAGAGATATTGACATAACCTGACCATTAACCACATTATCTTCCAAGTTTATTGTTTAAAATAGTTTTTTAAGTTTGAAAACAAATATGCGAGGCTGAAGCAAGGTCCTTAAAAGAACAATTCTCAGTCATATTTTAGTTTATATGTAGCTAAATATAATACAGTCCTGCAAGTGTCCACATTGAGAACGATACTTCCCATCACAGATCCTTCCACTTGTGTCTTTGAAACTAGACTTTAGGTTCCACTTTATTAAACACGAGCTTTAAATTTGACATTATTTTCAATGGAGATAGATGTATGCAGGAAGCTCCCTACAGGCTTGATTAGCTTTCTGAAGTGGAACACAAGAGAAACATCCTGACATGTATAGTTTTACAATCATTGTACAAACTGAGTGCTTTTTGCTTTGAGTCTAAGCTAATTCTGTGAAGTAAGTACACAAGAGCTCCTACACCATCTCATACCAAAGGTCAGTCTAGCCCTGTTGTAGATCCCCATGGAAGAGCTAGGGAAAACATTCAGGGATACTTTCCCAGAATACTATCCCAGCTGCCAATAATTTGTAATTTAGTGATGTTCTAAACCAGACTTAGAATTTTTGTACTTAATTGCCCTCAATGGATTTTTCCTTCATGAACTGGCCCAGATCCTTCCTGAACCCAGATCCCCCACATCCTGTGGGGAGCAGGCCTACAGCTTAACATGCTGTGTGAAGAGTTTTCTCCAGGCTTGCTTCCTGATACTTTCACATGACATCCTCATGTTCTGCAAAACGCTATGAACAATCACTGCTTTTTCACTTGCCCTGTATTGCTTATGATTTTACAGACTTCTATCATTACTGTCTATTCTCTAGGCTGAAAAGTCATAATCACTTAGGAGTCACCCAAAAGGAGATGTCCGTACATTTATTTTATCATCTCTTTTCCAAGCTGGTGCTCTCGTGTCACGGATAATGTGCTCTTATATATTAGATTTAAACTATATGGCCAGACCAGCTATGTCAGAAAGAATTTCAGCAGTTCAGACAGGATCTTTCTAAAGAGCTCAGGTCAACTTTGATTCATTTGTGGAAGTTATAAAATTGATGATATTCTAAATGAACATCCTTCTACGGGTCTTCATGCTCTGTCTTCTGCTGGGACAAGAAGCAGAAATACACAGATCTTCCAAACTAGTACTGAGAAAAGAAGGAGGAGATGAGACCTTGCCACCATACTGAGCATCAAAATAATTGTAGGAATATTCAGTTTTTATGAATCTGCCACTGAAGTGGTGCAAAGTCATCTACTACGTCTAGTTCTGTAGCTTGCACTGCATCAGGCTTTCATTCTATCTGTATTCGTGTGTTGTAGTGTAAGCTCCAACATAGATTTAAAAAATTAGGAACAAATGTTTAACCACTTGATTGTTTCTCTGTGTTCATTGGAACTTCTGTAGCCCAGGACCTTCACCTACTCCAGGGAGTCTGACTGTGTCCTTTTCCTTCCAACAATAGTCTAGCATTTTACATTGTCACTTCCCCACATTCTCAGTCACCCTGGCCAAATAATTAATTCCCTGGTTACTTATAGTTTAGAGAGGAATTATATAGATAGCTTAAATGTTTTCCAAACAGCAGCAGGAAATTGCTTATAATTTTGCAAATAAGGGTGTTTCATAAAAATATTGCCAGTTCTGATCAATTCAGTGTTTTATGGTTAATAACACCTAATGTCTTTTCATTAGTAGATTGTGCTCTTAAACCTATACAGCTTTAACTAACTTAAAAGGAAGATATACTTAAGCCTTGAAGGCTGACATATTACGGAGGCATCATGCTGTGCGTAACGGTAAACCATTTAGGGGCTGGATTTGTTGTGGCAAGGAAACAATATCAAGTGTAGGTCATCGTATATCAGTGCTGTTTCACACCAGCCTGTGTAGAAGAATCATTTTATCCCTTGTGAATGTTGAGCAGTAATGATATAATGAAAGTTTATATGAATATGTGCTTATAAGCTTTTATATATATATCACTATTAATAGTTTTACCATAGGCACTTAGAGGGGGTGGCTGGCTGTTAGGCAACATCTAACTATATTTTAAAGGATGCCTTTTAATGCAAAGGACTGATTTTTCATTTGCATTTGGGAGAATTCTTTAATATTCTCCTATTCTCTTTTAAGATGTTCCAGGAACATGGGACAATTCTTCAGCTTTTTTGTTAGTTAAATAAACGTATGTGCCTTAAGCATCCTGGTCTTGGAAATGACTATCCCCAAAGAGATAACCATATAAATAAGAAGACTGAAGACAGCTAGGTGTAGGCAAGCAAACATACAAACTACATTAGAACAGCAAAAATTTCCTTGTAGACAGTTATGGCTCTATTAGGACAAAATGCTTTGAAGAATTCAGTATGTTCTTTGCTGGAAGGAAAGTTTCTAAAGCTATGTCATTGGCTATACTGACTACCATTAAAATGCTCACAGTTCTTTTTTGTCACCTAGTGTTGCCATGGAGTAGTTGGAGGATAAAATAATCCATGGAAACAGCTTCAAAAATTCTCTATGGTAGAGCACAAGTTCATTGTTAAGGCAAATGTGATGAACAGGGCTGAACTATGTTCTCTACTGTAGGCCTGGAGTGGGTTGTTTGCCACAGAAACACTGAAGTTTCTTGAAGTGTGCTAAGAAAGGTCGAGAAAAGAGCTGTTGAAAAAAAGAATAAAGTATTTCAGTAGAGCTCCTTGAATTTAGGAAGCAAACTCTGCTGAATTGCTTGTCTAAAAAGATGATCTTTTGCACTGAAATTTAGTAACAATCAATTGTGTGCTCTGGTCCATGTTGTAGCAAGTAGCAGAAAATGAGAGATGAGGAATTTCACCTAAGCTGGAGGACTGATGGTTGAAGAAAGATCAGCCACTAGAGTTTCTTAGAGGTGTGCCAGGATTGTGTCTTACAGACACTTCCCATAAGGAAATAAAACTGTATCAGTCAGAAAATCCCTTAGTAGCTTTCAGAGAACAGTAAGAGCACTAATTTTCGACTCTGTTTAGTATATACTTGGGAGGGGAGTTTCAGCCAAGTGTATGCTTTATTTAAGAGAAAGGTACGGGAGGAACATATCTTCATCCTAAGCCAGTTTTCAGGCATCTACAGCTAATCCTAGGGAACAGGAAGATGGAAAGTGCAATAACACTGGCGGATGAGATTCTGAAGAGCCCTGCTGCCACGAAAATGAGGAATGCAGAAACAGTTCCCTGATTTCTAAGTTTCAGCAAAGTTATCTTACTAGATCTCTCTAATGTTTTTCTCACACTGTGTACCATTTCAACTTGGTCTATAAAATTTTTAAGTCAAAGGCATTCTCTAATTAAGTAGTCGTTCTGGGCTAGGACCCCTAGTTGTTTTAAGACAAGTGATGAATTAAAAAATGCAGGCTGATTCTTGGATAAGATGATTTTGCAGCCATTTCATCTGGGTTATCTGTGCATAAATTTGTTAATAAGAAGGCTAATGTTTCATCCTTTAGAATATCTTCCTTTTTTCGTACACATGAGCTCATTAATGAAGATTATGTACTTCCAGTGGAGGCCCGTATTGCCATTAATATAACAGCCTCCAGGGAGCAACCAGAGACACCACACAGGTAGTCTTGTGTACCAGCAGAATTGTTAAATGTGAAGCTAAACCCTTGTGGACAGCCTAGTCACATGGATTCATTTCACTTCTACCCACTGCAGTAGGGACCTTACAAGATAGTTCATTAGGGTCTTGCAGGATGGCTGCTTGTGGTAGGAAAGGAAGGAAAGTATCTTTGGGAATTGCAACCCTGCAGAGTCAGCGATTGCTGTAGTAGCATCAAGTTAGGAACACTTGTACCTGTGGCTGTTTTCACTGACATGTGTTTTTTTGTTCTTTACCTTTGAGAAGAAATCAACAGCTGCATTTTTTCTCCCAAGCAATATTTATCTTCAGCAGCTTTAAACAAAAGCCTATGGAAGGCAATTAACATTGACTTCAGTGAATTTGTCTGTGTATCCCAACAACAGAAAAAGGGGCACATGCTGTCTTCTGCTGCTCCTGTGATGAGGTGAAAATCTTGTAGATATTCTGCACAGGTGGGGAGGACAAAGCATGGCAGGAGGAGAGGCTGCTGTGAGGTTATAGTTGTGGCTATAACCACTTAAATTTAATCCATTGTAACCCAAGTATTAAAGCCCATCCTTGGTTTCCAATATGATCCACGTGCCAACTGTTGTTAAATTTGCATCATGTTTAGGATGACAAATGACTGAACTTGGATCGTCTGACTTTTCCAACCATAGGACCCAAATCCTTGTTTCATGACTCTCTTTTGTGGGACAAATCAGAGACTCGGTGCAGAGCTAACTGCCAGACTTAGCTCATACACAGGGGTCCTTCTATTCTCCTCCTGTGTCCACACAACAGTTACGGTGGTTAGTTTCACGTGTCCACCAAGGGCTGGCATCGGAGAAAGCTGCAATTACGGCAGCATATTCACCGCCAAAACAGATGTCCCTGACTCCTCTGCGGGGATTTGGTCCACAAGTCAGAGGCAACCTGAAGACCTTCAGCTGGCGTTTCTGATTTAGACCTTTCAAAAAGCTCCGGTTAAATAAATAATTACTATATAATGAATTAAAAGCACTGACCTACAGTTACTTACAGAAAGACATTAACTTCCAGGCTCAATTGAAATTTAAGAATATGGGAAGATAAATCTGTTTCTGACACAAAGACCAGGAAAACGTGCAAGGACTTTTAATGAATAAGAAGATATAAAATGGTCCCCTCTTACCCGAAAGTATAAATAAAGTACTGGGAAACAAAGCTTTTTTTCCTTAAAAGCCTGGAGTTTCCAACCTGCTGGGAAGGAGGAAATGCTCTAAATTCTTCCCTGGTTAAAGTTTTGCAACAGAAGGGGAAGATCCTGACTAAAGGGACACGGAGGGTCCTGCATTTGACATTTATAAGTGGGAGGCAACATTACCAGATGTTCATAAAAATGCAGTTTCCAAATTGAGTTCCATGACGCCAAATATCTCATTTCATTTGGTTTTCTGTTTCCCCTGTTGACTGAGCAACAGCAGGATCTACCAAGAGGATAATCCCATACTGCAGGGGGCTGGGGTTTGACAGCTAAGAGGGCTTTTCTGTCTCTGTCTGTAGTTAATCCTCAAGCTTTTATGTAACAAAGTGCAGGAGACCATAAGCTGCAAATGACTGTACCTCAATGTATGACCTACGTACATTCCCATGTCAGCCCAATGCAGTGTATGATCAGACCTCACTTGGAGAACATCAGCTCAAGTATCAAATCGATTCAGTACAATATTTTTCTTGACTTTTCCTTGTTATCCTGAGCAGGCAACTGAAAGGATTGGACTTCACCCACACTACTGTCCTCAGTGTTTACTCAGTATATGTAGATGCATATCCCCCCCATCTGGACAGCAGGTTGGAGATGTCAGTGCTCTTCAGACTTCATGTAAAGGCACTCAATTTGTGGATCTCACTCCAGAGACCTGGCTCCTAACTGTCAAGTATTGCAGCATATTACCTCCAGGCTCTTAAATTTCTTTTCAAATCTGACCTTAAGCAACTCTGAGATCTAAACAGTGGCATTAATCAGCAACAAGTTGGATAGCCTCAGTATCTTTTGCTACCTGATGTTTGAGGGATCTATTAAAGCACTTGGCATGGCTTTGCATCATGTGAAAGCAAGGAAACAATTTCATTAATGCAACTCCACACCATTAAAAGCTAGAGCGTCTACACACAGAGTCCACCATTTCTCTTCCTCACATAGAAGGAGAATCCCAAGAGGATCTTCTTACTGGGACTTGAACAACACATGGAGCCTTACCATGACTAGCTGCGCTGGGGCTACTGTCATCCCAGATTCCTTTATTATTGCCCACTGCAATTAAGCATGTGTGCGTATAAACATACACATACGTATGACACAGTCTGCTTGAAAATGTCTTCCTTTGCGTATTGCTAGTCCCTAGGTTATAGGATTTAAACTATTTCTTCTGCCTCTTTAAACAGATACTGTTCCCTCATGTTTTTTCTAACAGCTGTGGACCACATCCTGCCAGCTGTTCGGTAGATGTCTGGATCAGCTGTTAGGGCTGCATGTTGGCTGGAGCTAGAACAGGGCCTCTTGGCTCAGCTACGAATGTCCTCACGTTCCTTGGTTAGAGCTACTCCTAAACAAGCCTTCATTAGTTCTCAAGATGAAAGAATGAGTTTTGAAGTGAATTAGTCATCTCCATGGGAAAATAAGGAAAGGAAAAGAATTACTAAGATGATGGATTGCTCTGAAAGTGAGTTTGAGTTGTGTGTGCTTGTGTCACCACAGATGGATATCTTACATCTGTGCAACAAATGTTGCATATTTCAGGTAGAAACTCTGTTTTGTCAAAGCCCAGCATAGTAAAATTGGTCGAGATTTAGTGCTGAATTTTCAAATCTATTGAAATGGGACTGGTAACAATATCTTCAACTGCTTTAAATCACCTTTGTTTGTTATGTGCAGTCTTTGTAAACCAGGGTTACAGGCTAGTAAGAGAAGAATGAGGAAGAAGACTAGCTGGTGCAGAAGGCAAAATGGGACCCTTCCAACTTTAACCTGCTGAAGAGTAAAAAATCCAGGCCAGAATTGTAATTACTGAAAGCAGATGTGAAGAAGGCCAGCTGCATGCTCCCCACGACTGTGGGACTCCATCACTGTAGAATTCACCAGGTACCAAGAAGTTGCATGACATTGCACAGGTAGTCTGGAAAACAAGTGCAAGCCAGGATAGTAACACTTTTCTGATGCCAGTTTAAACCCCACCGTTCTTAACTTTGCTACTTTACCAATACATCCACTTAACGTTCTTATCCTCGAGCTGCAAACTGACTCCCAAGACCTCCACAGGTGTCTGAAACATTGGCTGTCAACTCTCCAGCTGTCAAAACATGTAGCTTCACCTCTGACAGCTTCTTTGACGCAGTCAGGGCAAAACTCTGTCATGTTGGACAACGGCAATTCAAGGACTCCATAACCTATGTTCGATGCAATATGAACATCGTTAACCAAGGACTGGCTTCTTCAAATTCAGACTGAATTATTCCTGTCTCTTTGTCATCATATTACACTCATCCATTGTTAAAAGGAGGTGAAAGGAGTCACTGCCTCCCATCTAAGAGCTGGAAGTTACCTTCAAATTGCAGGCCTTCACATAGACATAGAACAGCTCCTGACTGGATGTGCCCGCTCTTGTCCACCACAGAGGGTTGAGAGTTGGGAGCTCCCACCTCTGCCCTGCTGGGAGTTACTTGAGAGGAGAATGGGGTTTGGGATGAGTGAGTCTGGGACAGAGTAGACTGGAGATTCCTCTTTCATTTTTCCTTTTCATGTCTTTCAAATGGTAGATGCATGACACTGTGCCTGTGCCAACATAATCCACTGCTGTGCAGAGCTGAAAACAGTAGCAGTGCAGCTTTGTTTGTGTGCACACGTGCATCTAAGAGTTACTGCCTACTAGAGTCCATGCGTGCTTCTGTTGCCCACATTAATGAGTCAGGTCAGTCAGAGACATGCCAGCTTGTTCTTTTCCTTCTGTCTTCATTGTGCAATGCAGATGTATCATGAGGCCCTTTTCTGCCAGGCGCAGCGTTCTGCATGGACAAAGCAGGGTGGAGCACACGTCTTCGTCGCTGGACAGAGATGAGTGGGATGGTTAGCAGAATGCAAGGGAGGAGAAAAAAATCTCTGCTTTCCATTTCTGATTGTTTTGTAGCTGTGGTGGTGGTTGCTGACTTATGTCTGTCTGTCTTCAAGCTCTTCTAGGGAGGGCCTGGTTTACCCTCCATGCGTGTGTGGTTCTAAGGACCGCAGCCAAGTTATGCTCTCATAACAGTAGTAATGATAGTGGGATTAAATGTGAAGCTTTAATATGCTCCATATCCAGTCCATGTTCCTGCAGAAATCACCAGTGAAGGCATGTGCAGAAAGATCTGTGTGAACCTGGTAAGTATTATCTGAGCAAGAAGGGACCTACAGAGAACTGACTTGGTGGAAAGCAGGATAGTAGCACAGCCCACGCATGTGGTTAGAAGGAAAACAAAGAGACTCTTGAAGTTGAATAAAGCCCATTGTTTTCCTTCCACCAGATTTTTTTTTATTTTATATTTGTTTCTAGTGCAGACACACAAATGTGTGAGGCCCTTTTCAACCTCAATCACGTCACAGACAAAGCAATTGGATAGAGATGAAGGGAAGGGTGATGCATCACAAGCAAGTCCAGTGGCAAATCTTCACTTCCTAGTAGGACAAGTTTAAAATCTAGATGTTATATATCTATACGTTTGTGGGTGCACATATGAAAAAGAGACATTTCAGGTGCTTTCCTGTATGAGCTCTATCCAAGTGTCTGCTGGGTCAGAGCCAGCTGAGAGAAAGAAAATGCAAAGGGTGATGCTTTTAATCCTGGCAAACTTTTCATTGCTCTGATTTTCTCAGCCCTGAACTCTCCCAGCTAGCATTTATCCACTTATCATCTACTCACAAAATGAGCTTTCCCCAAGTTCTTCAAAAGACAGACCTCTGTTCCACTACCAGAGCCTGACTTTGATCTCTGGGCTCTGCAGGGCACTTACTCAGACAAAAGTGCATTCAGAGATGTCCACACCTGTTCATGCCTTAAAATTCCACATCTGGTTATTTCATACTACATCAGCTGTATTCGTTTGTCTCTCGCTGCCTTTGTCAGAGCTGCACTCCCAGCTTCTTGGCGTGCAGAGCACAGCTGAACCAGTGATATGGTGACTTTCTGATTTTAATGTCGGGACACTGCTGCCACTTCTCCCCCTCCTTAATTAGTATTGCTTTTCTACAGGCTCAAATGGGATGGCTGCAGCATGCTTTCTCTCCCTTGCCTCCCCACCACACATGTGCATGTCATCACTCAGGGTTTTGAAATTTAGGGCTTAGATTGGTGCGTGTCAGGAACAGACCCCCATGAGCTTTTCCAACAGGGACCAGCAGGATCTTGCACATTTAATTGAATGAGAAGAGGTCCAAAAAGGTCTGGGTAAAAAAGCATGTCCCGAAGGTGAACAGTAGGGCATTAGAATATTTCCTACACGTCAGCTAGTTCCAGAAGATAAACGCCAACTTTCACTGAGTGAAACAGAAGTGCTTGAAGACAGCTAAGGAGCCAGGGGTGGGTGGCCTAATCCTTCAGCTGTTTCTTCCAAGTCTCTATAAGTGTTCCCACTCCTGTGATTTTCAGAGATTTTTCTTCAAGACTAGTCAGCACCCTGATAGCATTTCGTTATCAGATGTTTTCTCAATAATTCCTGTTGCCTTCAAAAAAACATAAAAAGAGGGATTTCTCCTCTCTTTCTTCTTTTCTGTTTGCACACAGCCTCCAGTCCTGTATTTTCATCTTCTGTCCATCAGAGGCTGGCAATGGCACACTTTTGGTAAGTGATTGTTTATATGACTTTGTTTACATAAATGGTGGAATTTATATAAATCAGTTTACATAAATCAGTGGAGTTTAATTAATTTCATTAATTCATTTACATAAAACAATGGAGTTTATTAATTGCGTAATTAATCTGTGTCATGTCTCTGAAATTGCATTCTTTTTGCCACTGATTGTGCTTCCTTGAATTGCTCTGGTTTCTAATATCTCCCCTTAGTAAGATGGACATTGTCCAGTGAAATCTTCCAAATTAAAAAAAAAACACCAAAACCAGAATGTTTCAAGAAACAGTCACATTTATATGTCTTTTTTATTTTGTTGATTTTGCCCACCCTCATAGTTACACTCCTGTTGACGTGCTGACTCATGATGGGAAGATCAGTCCTGACCTTGTTTCTTTGCTAGTTGTGAGATAGTTTTTCACTATATTCTCCAGGACTTCAAGCTGCACAGTCATCTCAACAGCTGGTCCTCTGAATGCACTTTCATTTAGACGTGTTTTCCCAACTGTTTTGAATCAGAAAACAGCACCTTTTAGGGGAAATCTTAGGGCAATTTTATGCAATGCTGCCCAAGTCATTTAAAAGCAAACAAGGATCAGACTGAACACTGAAAGTGCTCTTATTTCTCCAATTTTGTTTGCAGCTATGGGAATGGAGTATTTGTTTCATTTATGTATTTTTACAGTCATTTCATGAATTGTCTTGTTGAGACTTACGTGCCACCACTGATCAATGAGTTACCAGTCAATTATATTGATCTAAAGCAGATTTCTTCTTATACATGCTTATTTTCATATGCTTTGTTCTTCTAGGAGTTATTCTTAAGCAGGCCACAGAGTTACCTTTGTCTCTTACCATTTTTTATTAGAGTACTTTAAAAAGTTTGACATATTAAGATTAGTGCTATCAGGAAGGGAGATAAAATTCCATAAATAAAATCTTTGTAACTTAAATGTGCTAGAAGAAGTAATATGGCTCTGACAGCAAGTCAGCTGTGTGAGGACATAGCTATAAAAAGCAATCTTTCCTAACTAGCTCCAGCACAATCTATGTATGTGAAACCCTTCAGATTGAGAAAAAAAGCACTTTTTCCCTGTGAGAAAATCACCAGAATACAATGAACCCGAAGGATTTTCCCAGATATTGACTCACAAAATATGTACAAAAATTATAAAATACACATATTTGAGTCTCACACTTGAAACATTTTGACAGAAAACACATGAGCAGTTCCTGGAGCTGGGCATGTGCAGGTCTTACTAAAACAGGTCTCCAGTCTCTATTCAGAGCACTTTCCTTTCCCAGTGAAGCTAAAAGCACAACCTGGTCTCTACCCAGAGGGAAATCCGTTCTGCCCACAAACAACTAAGCAAATGGCAATGGGCTCTTCTTGACCTACCCTAGGTTCCCACAGGTTACTTGAGGTAGGTTGCACATATCATTTGGCTGTGTAGGAACTGGTAGAGTTCTCCCTGGATAGTGCAGGCGGGGGTGGGGCAAGGAGCTGACAGTTCTGGAAGAGAAAGTCTGAGCTAGAGTTTGTTATGCCTTTGCTAAAGGAGCTTAACTCTGAGATGAGAGTGACTGTGAGCTGATATGGATGAGTAGCTTGTCTTCTGGAGCAAGGTAGGGTTTGGGTTTTATCCTCTGTGCAAATGCACACAAAGGAGAAAGGTGCTGCAAGATCAGCTGGCGGAGGGGCAGAATTACTTGCAGGAGATCCCATTGCGATAACAGAAGATACATTTCAGTGGATGACCAACATGAATCTGCCTCCCTGGCTGCCACTGATCCTTTATCACTTCAGAAGATTTTCCTTGTTTATATTTACCCTAATCAAATGCTTATCAGTAAGAGAATTCCTGAGGCATCAGCCAGCCTCCTGTTAAAGGTTGCACATTGTGCTGTGGCTAGGGATGCAAATGCAGACTACAAGGCTGTCAAAGAAGCCAAATCGCGGTAGTCAGGGATCAAAGAGTTTGGGATCTTCTGGCAGCACCCTACTCTACAGATCACACCAATTGTATGCAGAAAGCAGCCTGAAATCAGGGCTTTCTCCTGCTTTCATCAGGAGGGGGATGAAGATTTGCATTTCCCTTCTTTATAAACTATTGTTACACTTCAGGGATCTTTGATCTCACTACAAGGGATGGAAGGGAGGGAAGTACTGGGAGAACTCTTTGTTCCTCTTAACACTATCTCAGTTATTCATCTGAGATGCAGCAACAAGTTTAATTCAAAGACAAATCGTGTGAGCTTCATGTGTGTTCCTAGCCCCAGAATCAAGGATATTCTCAAATGAGAATAAATTACAAAGCACCATAGAAAAAGGGAGTGAAGTTACACTGCTATTAGTGAAGTTAGAACCTGATATTCTTAATAATTTTAATAGATTCGTATCGTAGTTCCTCCCTAAAACTTTTGTCTCCAGTGCAGACAGGATTGCCTTTTCATCTAGCCAGTTTCCCCTGATGTGATGGGAGTGGCAGTGATATCAGTGCAATTCCCCGAAGAGTAATAATGAAGGTTTAAAAACACACAGTAACACAGAGACATGAAGTGCTGTGACCACAACTGGTCACCAGCTCCTTACTCACTGTAGAAACTTGGGCAGGGAAAGGGAGGTTCTTTTGCTGCATTTTCCAGAGCCCATAATCAAGATTGTGAAACCAAAAGGTTTTAATGGCTGTAGGTAAAACTAAACAGCAGTTCCTATTTCTGTTCCTATTTGCTCCTGTGTAAATCTTTAAAAATAGATCAAAGTGACCAGATACTGAACCTATCAGCTGAATTAATCAGTTGCATGCATTTACATATGTGAGCCTGTGTCCTCTCTTCATGTACTTTTGCAGCTAGGGTAAAATTTAATGGGATGTGCTATGAACATGGTGCATGTGCACTGTACCAGACACTGTGAGCCAACCTTGGGATGGATGTGGAGCGTATGGTGGAATTAGAGGGTAATGACTGCTGAGCAAGAGAAATGTACAACGCTCACACTGTAAACTAGCGTCTTGGCCATCTGACCTTATGTTGCTATTTAACACCTGAGAAAAGATATCTGAATACATGATGTGCACATATATGTTGCAAACATACCTGGAAAGTAGAGTTGTCCATTGATAACCCTGGCTCTTTTCAGAGAAGCAGTTCTGCAGGAAGACAGTTTGGGCATTTGCGGCTGACAGAGAAACTGATAGGGAGCAATGGTATAATAAGCTCCTGATTTTACTAGGTGAGTTAAAAGTTCATGTCATCTTCTCAATTTCTTCCATTTCTACTGACTGGTGAGAACATAGGGTACTCAAAATATGACAAAAAGTGTTTGGTATGATTCAAATCAGCAGCTGATGTTCCCTAAAATTTGTGAAGAGTTGCGTTCCTGCCTAAAACAATAAAATAACCCAGGTCAAGCCTTACTCCTGTTCTTTCATGGATATACTGGATCTTTAGAAGAGAAATGAGATACTTGTTTTAATCAAATCAGTGTTTGTTTTTGAAGCTGTGTTTTCAGATATGTCCTTTGCCTCAGAGATAAAGGAGGAGTATTCATGTCACCAAATTTCATTCATCTAAGTAAGATCCTTGGAGAAACATGCAAACTTCCATTGACCACAGCAGCAGCCTCAGCTCCAGATTTACATGTAACAGGTGTCAGTCCTACTAGTTGCAAATGGCCTTGAATTGAAGGATATTTGCAACCCACAAAGAGCCCAAATTACAGATACACTTATGCAGTGTGAATCTAACTGCAAGCCAATGTTTGGATCTTCGTGAGAGGCAACTCAGCTTATAATGACAGTAAACAAGGTCACTGTCCTGATTTGAGTTAGAACAGAACAATTCTGTTCAGACATTTCACCTGTTCAGTGATTTTACTTTTCAGCTAACTAACTGCACTTTCTCAAGTTAGCAGCATGTTTTCACAGGCAGTGCCTGCTTCTGGCAGTGATAACACCTGATATTTAGAGTTAGTACCAGGGATTGGTGTGCAGACCAAGGCCATGGCTAGATCTTGTGTACCGCCTTGGGGGGTGCAGAAAGTAAAAGGCTGCACCTGCAGGGACAAGACAGGTGATTTTAAACTTACCAATGAGGTATTCCATCCCATATACATCATTTCAGTATAAAGCTGAGGGATCACAGGCGTCAAGCTCTCAGTTCTGGCTTCTTCCAGCTTTTTCCTTTCTTCTTCAATGGCTGGCATCTGAGCAGGACTCTGTTCTGCCTTCAATCCTGATCTGTGTGTTCCTGAATCCAGTACCAGAATCCAGCTCCTGAACTTGGGTCCCATCTGCCACTGGGTCCAGTCTGGGACTTCACCTGTGCCTGCTCCACAGCATCAGTGGTGACGGTGATGTAATTGCCATCAGGCAGGTTGGGTTCAATACTGGTTTGGTATATGTTTATATATATTCCATTTTAGTATTATTATTATTTTCATTTTCATTAAAGCTGTTCTAGTTTCCTTTTCTAATTGATAAGTCTCTCTCCCTTATTCCGCTTTTCTTCCCTTTCTTAGAGGGAGGTGAGTTAACAGAGAGCATCCGTTATAGGTCTAGTGGGCTGCCCTGACCCTGAACTGTGACATTCAGGAGTATGAGCCTTTGCTTGTCAAGAGAAAGCAACTTATATTGTCAATAGTACTTGAGGATGGGGAAGAAAGCATACCTAATATTAAAAGGCACCACAGTTCTCCATGGAGAAAAAGTAAGAAGCCAACTCTCTCCCACTGATACTGGCAGGAAGTGATTTTGTCAGGATGTAGTGGGATCACTCCCTGTGGTCTCTAGGCACACTTGTGCTTGCTGGTATGTACCTGGAATCACTGGAAGACCTATGACCAACAGCTGGTACCCTTAGAATCCATTATTCCCTTTTCTACCTCTGCTGAACTCTAGCTTTCTGGAACAGTATGAATTAATTCCCAAGAGTTGTGAATCCTGCATAATTCATTTATTCATGTGCCTGTAAAAGACATTAAAATTTAAGAGTCTGAAATAAAAATGAGTGTAATTGCACCTGTTTTTAGATTCCTTCCCATTCTGCTCTACCATTTCATTTTTACTGCCATTTAAATGGCACAGAGTTTAATCGAAAGTTCTGAATTGCTGATTGCTGTTACAATGCAACTCTCAGTGGGGAAAAATACACCCTTTGTAAATTATTTGGAAATGAAGCGGTATCTTTACTATGCACAATCTCAAATATGGATGCAGAATGAGACCTGTGGTATTGCCTATAATTTCTGGCTTAATGAAGATTCATAGGACTGGTTTTAGTGAGCAAACTGTGTGAACTCTGTGACAGCTCTAGCATGTACAGGAGCACATAGCACACATTTCAGCAGGACTTTTCCCATGCTGGGTTAATTAACAATTAGTAGCTTTTTGAAATGTATTAATTCATTTAACCATAACTTCAGAAATTGAACTTGGAAGTGTTTTGCAAAAGAGATATTTAAACACCAATCAGACATAACGTAACTTGGGAAAGCTGCACACTGTGGAACTTCTAAATCCAGTCAAAGGGCTGCTGGTCACACCACATGAGTGATGCTCTATATGTACAGCACAACATTATAAGGCGCTTCAGTGCAAAATGCTATACCCAGAGGCAATAATGTAGCTCATTCCTAGCAAGAGTAGGGAAAAGGAGGTGAGAGACACTGAGGGAGGTCATACTGTCAGTGAAACACCCACGATCAGGGAGCTAAATGGTGAGTTTATACAGTATAAACTCAGTGTGCCACCTCCAGAGGCTTTGAGCCAATGAGAAAGGCTTTCCCAACAGTGCAGTGGTCTGTGGATCAGGCTTTAATCTACTCCAGTGAGAATTTCATGTGCTTTGGAATCAATTATAAAGGAATGATGAAGCAGAAGACTCAAAAGCTACTCTTAAAACAGGAAATATCCAACAGGGACTACTGGGAAGATATATATGGTGTTTGTGTCCAGGATTCCCTGCAGTCTTCTGCTGTTACTATGATGGAATGGAGCTATTCAGGTTGTTTTTTTTCTTCATTTCTGCTCCAAAATTTGCAAAAACAATAGATACCTGAAGTGTGTTTCAAGTTGACTGATTAGTCCATGTTCTTGATCATTCCTTCATCCTTGCTAAATTCATGCCTGAAAAACACAAAATTCAATACCTATCAGTTATTACACATTTTTTTAAAAAAATTTAGACATATTGAGTTCTCCTGAATACAAACCTGACAGAGAGGGCACAGGAGGTGATATTTCTTGATAATATCTCTGGGAAATAAAACTGCTGATGCTTTCACACAGCTCTAGTTTCCAGCTACTGTTATGTTTTAATGATATGATCAATAACCATATAGATAGAAGGGACATTTCCTACCACACAAAATACAATAGCTTGAAACATGAGAAGTGGTTTCTGCATCCCTTTAACTGGTGGTTAACCTCATTGAATTACTGCACCTGCCAAGGCTGTGAGAACTAAATACAGCTGGTGTCAGCATCTGGCAAACTGAACCCAATCCTGTGTTAATTTGAGCAGATGTAGAGCAACCACATGGTAGATTCCAACACGATGTGATGAGACTGTACTTCATCACAAGATGGAGTGATTGGTCCCAAGATGCAGAAGCCAGGGCAAGATACAGCTAATTGCTTCTCTGTTCTTGCAGAATCCAGCCCTGACAAATCCACAAAATCACTGAGTAATTCAGGCTGGAAGAGACCATGTCCAGGAAACTTCAGGAGGACTAGGAGGCTTCTTTCACCTCAAGGCCTCTTAGAGCAGTTGAACTGTCAGGCAGAGACAAGGAAAGAAGAAAGACCCTTAGGGGATATCTTGTCTAGGCGTCTGCTAACTAGAAGCACTCTATAAACAGAATAAAACAACAGCTCTGTATCCCAAGGGGCAGAGGACAAAGTAAGTCAAGACTCAGAAGTGTGAGAACAAAGAAGCCATGGTCTCGGAAACTAGCAGGCAAGGAGAGTTTTGAGAAGGAATGTGATGAAGCAATTCAGTAGCTGAGCAGATATACTCTGAGGAGATGCCCTATCTGGGATGCTGCTTTTCTTGTTCTTGTGTTTGGTTTTGCTTTTTTTAGCAAAGGAGTGTACTTGAAAACCAAGCGCAAGCGTGAATGAAAACAAGAGAACTCTAGGGCACCTCACTTCCTTCCATGCCTTATCCCAAAATGACTCATATGAATTCCTTCAGCAAGCACCACACAAAAGACTGAATCAGTGAATGATTCCCTTCTTATAAGCAGTTTCTCCTGAACCTCTTTCACGGTCCCAAGAATATCTTGCTTGCCCTACACTGAGCACAGGATGACTAGGAGAAGGTTACTGAGATAGACAGACCTTTATCATGCCGCTATATGCAGTTCAACTCTCACTGACTCATCTGAAATCTCATCAAATTTACATTTTTGAGGCGTGGAACAGAAGCTTCTTAATGAATATGAGGAATGTAGTCAGCCCGTCCCTCTTCCTCCAGTGCTACATAATTTCCTATATTATTTTGTTGGGCTTTATTCAGTTTTAAATGGCATGAATATAAAGTTACCAGATGTCCAAAGTACCCTCAGTTCTATAGCAGATGAGGGAATGAAGTAATACACATGTACACAGCAATCCATGCTCAGAAAACATATGAGCACATACATTGACAGGTAATGCCTTCTACCAGATGGGTAGAATTACATGGTTACTCTATCTGTGAGATGTATCCTCTTATGTAGATAGAGATTATGTAGAGATATTAGGCATCAATTATATAGACACAATAGGAGGCATCTTAGAGAGAATTCTGATTAAGTCCAACAGAATTAGTCAAATGTTTACAGTCCACATGTGTGTTTCTGGCTTGGAGCCACTAAGAAGTCATCCAGCTTCCTCTGGCCATGTATACAATAGGGAGCATGCATAACACGGATGTGAATCTTTATTGCCCTTCCCCACTCTTCTCACGGTGTCCCAAGACCACATTATTTACAGTTACAAGATTACTCAACACTATTTTAACATCTAACTTTTTATGAATACTTGAGGCTGTATTTGCTTTGTCAGAACAGGAAAATCCTCAGGATTATGTCTCAGATTGGAGAGATGCGAATCACTGCTATGTCATTATAATGTGACACCTAATAACAAGGATGTTATTTCACAGATTGCCACACTTAGATCAGGAGAATATCTGAATGAGGTATAAGACACGTATGATGAGACCAGATGACCTCTTGAGGTCCCTTCAAACCTGAATTACTCTATGATTTACGATCTTATGATTTTAGGGGGCAAACAGCTAAGCTGAATGAAAGCATGAAAAACAAAGAATTAAGCTTTTCTTTGCATATCTGTCTCCTCATGTGGTTTCCATTATTTACTTCACTCTTTTTTCTACTCCTTGCAGAATAATCTTGCAGGTTTTCTTAGCTGGGATTTCTCAGACAGAGGAGAAGACCTGTGAGAAATGAAAGTTTCATGACAGGTTTGGTGATATCTATCCTGTTTCACTTAGCTGCTCTGAAGCTATGGCAGGATACGTTAAAGATTTTCCACCTTCATCAGTCAGGAACTCAAAGAAAGAGAGACAGATTCTCAGATGCTCATTTCTGCTCCCCATGCCCACCTTTGGTGTAGCATTGGTATCATCAGTGTAGGAGGCAGCTCAGGTTGCTCTGCACTACGGATGGCTCTATGTCTTCATCTCTGAACTGACATCCTAACAGTCACACCTATGTTTTAGCTCAGTCTGTAAATCTAAAAGGTGGTTACACCACAGTAGAAGAGGAAGTTTCTTAGTGTATGGTCATGGGAAAAAGTCATATTCTGGAATTTTTCCAGAAAGGCCATAGACAAGTATAGCATTACAGTCTGTTCATTTAAGGTGTTAACCAGCAACATGAGAAAACAACCTGCTTTTAACTTTTCACATAGACTTCAGACCATTAGATGAAAAAAATCCGGCATTTTAATATCACAGAAATTTCAAACCTGCCACTTGGTTTCTGTCTACCCTGAAGACAGGGAAGTCCATCCAGCAGCCATATTTCTTTTTCTAGTGAAGTGCAAAGTGACCTGGTGACCTGCAAGATCTCACCTGTATTTACTATTTATATATCACTTTTCCACACCTCTGAGCCCCAAGCAACAGTCTGACAGCAGGGCTGATGCCACTTCTATCCTTTGTAACCCAGTTATTACAGCCTATCTCTGCGTCAGGAGAAACATGGCTTTTCACTTTTCCACACCAAAGCAGGAACATGATATCATGACACAGTTCTAGGAGAGTTCTTGAGTTACCAGATTTCTTTTCATGAGGTTGTACAGTTTTGTGTAATGTAAGAAAGTATTCAGGAGGCTACAGGGAGTAAGAGAAAGGCACCCGAGGATTTGTGGTCCTTCATTGAATTAGTGGGCTCCAGATGCTGCCAGGGTGAAGAGTAATTCCAAATAAAGCAGAACTCTTCCAGAGGAAGGACGGTTTTCACTTACTTTGGAGAAGGAAGACTTGATACTCAAGCCCTGTTCAAAATCAAGCAGAGGTTGGATTTGAAGGATCCCTGTCCGTGGAGAGCTAACCTGGCCTAGGTGAAAAAACAGTTTACATTTCCCTGACGTCTGGCAGGTATTTGGCAAAGACAGGGTTTAAGCTTAAGCTCTTTCTTACTGTTGTTACAATTGGCTTAGCAGCTAGCTGAGCATGCGGCATGGCTTGTTGTCTGTTCCAGTTCACACACCTGTACAGAGCTGGCCTTCAACTGTCATACGTGAAAGAGAACGACTAGCATTTTGCTCTCTCTCATAGATGTTGAGAAGGAAGATAGTGATGTGACCTTACACTATGTTAATGAAGACCACATAAGGATCTAAAAAATGAGGAGATCTCTTGGTTTTCACTGTATAAGGCCTAAGTGATATTGCCTGGTTAGATACTCAGCTAGTATATGTTCAGATAACTTTAAGACAATGCAAACCTTAATTCAGTGTATGTTAGGATATCTGTGTTGCCCTGTGAGGAAATATCAGTCTGTAAAGGAAAGGAAACTAGCAAAAAGTACTTATCAAATAATGTCTATTACATGTTGCCACAATATTAGGCAAACACGGGTTAATCTCAAGACTATCCAACATTAAAAATTTCACTTCAGTTTAATAAATGAGATTTTTCTATTTGGTTTGCCCAGTCTGTAACTAAAATGTGGTAAGGTCTCTTTTGCCAGAACCAGATTTTCTGTAACAGTTATTTCCAGAAAAAAAAATATTTGCCAGCCCTGTGTATAAACTAGGAAAAACTCTGATCTCCATCAGTAGTGATGGCTCAGATAGCTTAGTAGCAATCTCAGCTATATTATCCTCTTTCCAGAACTATATCTGGCATAAATCTGAGAACTTTCTTGCAATTTTGGAAGAAATAAGCCACAAAGGAAGTCCCAGCTGCAGATTAACTTGTCTACTACAAAACTTTTGCTGTGTGTGTCACACTAGGAAAATAATAATAATAATAATAATAGCAGCAACTCTAAGAACTGTTACAAGATGCATTTTAGTGCTATGAGCAGCTGGTATAACAAGCAAGATAGTCAGGGATGGAAGCATATCATCAAAATAATGTTAACTGCTTGTGCTGGACTGCTCTTTTCCAGATGCCACAGAGCCAAATGACAGTTGCTAAATATTAGAAATGGAGAAAAATTGAAGCTGTCTAGTTCTCTAAGCAGTCAGCACACCATTTACTTTACAGCAGTTTTGGCACAGTAAAAATCCTACAATCCTACTACAATCAGACCTTAGATTATATTGTTTATGACACTAGAAAAATATCTTATTCAGGGTTTTGTTCAGAAGATAGAGAAATTCTGTTAGAACAGATGGGCAGGGATAGTAAAAGCTACATGAGGAGATTATAAAACAACAATGCTACTGACTTTTAATGAACTTCAAACTCCTATCTTCTGCAGAAGCCTCCTTTCCTCAATATGGCAAAATTTATGAGTTTACAGTCCATTCTGTAAAATGTAGGCAATTCCACAATATCCAATACCGTTGTTCAAAACTACAAAGCCTTTGAAAGAAACTTATCAAGTGTGACTGCCCTATGTCATTGCCTTTCAGTTATGGTAAAGTAGCCCTTAAAGCTGCATTTACAATTAGAAGTGTCTATAAGTAACATGATTGCAGTCTCTATAGAAAGGGAAGAGGAATGGGTGAAAAAAAAAACCAAAACCAAACCTACTGAAGATGCCAAACTATGAGCTGAGACTAATTCTCTCTTGACTGATAAGGAAGCAAAGATCTGGCAGCTGTGGATAACAGACAGTCACAGTAGCTCATTGTTGAGCGTAGAATGTTAAAAAGATAGCAATGGTATTGTTTTACACCTATAGTAGAAAGTCTATATGCAGCCTATATAGTCTGAAGCTCAGCTATGAATCAACCTCCTACTGTTTTCAAAAGAAATCTTAAAAGTATAGGAAGTACTAAACCTGAGTCAAACAAAATCACAAAGGAAACCCCTAGCAGAATGGAAGCTGGATCACTTCTGGTTTCATGCAGTGGCTTCCTCCATGATAATCTTCCTTCTTTGGAGATGGCTATTAATAATTTTAGTAATGAAAATGTGTTGATATGTTGATAATACTAACACAACAAAGATGTGTCATGTGCCCTAGAGATTTACAACCTAAGAACCAGATCCTACAGTTGGATCAACATTGGGTAGCCAATTTGTCCAAAGGATTGTCTATGTATTATCATTGCCA
>VWZK01018574.1:117420-166331 GCA_013396935.1 Baryphthengus martii | reverse complement strand
AAAAAAAAAAAAAAAAAAAGACACCAAAACTTGTAGACAAAAAAATATACATTAGAACTTTACTCCAGAAAGATTACAATGGCCATCCAATATAAAAATGTCCACATACTCCATTAATATATAGCATCATCATTTGTATGTATTACAACATATCTTTTGGAAAGATGTCTCATCTTCGTGTCAAGTGTTCGAGGATCAACCACAGAGCACCACAAAGTGTCCCTGTGATTGATAGCACCCTCAGTTTCACACAACTGTTTCCACTTCTTGGTTATAAAGCCTAATAACACCAGAAAGCCGTTTTGTCTTACCACCTTTAAGCAAATCTTTTTAAGACAGGTAGATAAAGTTCTTTCTCATTGTAAAGAGTTTCTCCACACCCCATATACATTCTTTAGACTTTTTAGGGTTGCAATCATGCAGAACAGGGCTCCTTTCACCTAACATATAGTTATCTAAAAGTATCATCTTATTTACATCACCTCTATGTTCAGCTCAAGGAATTCTCCTCACTGCTAGATAGCTGTTGAGGTACTAGTCTACCTAGTGACTGCAGAAGGAGGGTGGGCAATAGATTTTGACCAGACACCAAATGTTTTGATCAAGATGGAGCCCATCTTTCAAGTGGTAACAGTAATTCAGTGGTAGCTAAAATACTACCCTGGTAGCTCATCTCTCAGTCCCGTCCAAAGGAGCAGACATTGTTTCCCAAAGAGATCATGGCTGGCCCTCATTTCCTGATAGCTTGTTCTGGCAGGAACACTTGTATCCAGACAGAGATAAAAGACTGAAGCTGACAGAGAAGAAAAAACTGAAAAAGACAGACTACTCACATAGCATTTGGGAGGCAGGAAAGTTAATTGCTATGTAATTACCAGCCAAGTAAATTGTTTAATGTGGTAAAATGTGACCAGGGTTGTTACTTCTGTTGCAAGCAGTGGCTCATGATGCCATCTGCAACCCATCAACAGATCACATAGTGAATTTGCTGCAGATGTAAAGCAAACCCTCGACATCTTCAAGCATGTTGTTAAAAACCCCCATCAAGTGAATACTAACATTTCTGTTGTTTCAGATGTCACTGTGGCTATTTACACAGGGCTCATTGGTGCCGCACTTGTTCATGTTGATGAGAGAAGAATATGGTTAGTTAAGAGAAGAGCAGGTTGGCAATGGCTTCTGAGGTTAGAAACAAAAATAAAAGAGGCATTAAAGACACATCAGTGTTCAACCATAATTGGAAATCCAGCTACGCCGTGAGGAGAGGGGAGCGATGAGGGGGAAAAGAATGTGGTCTGTCATGAAAGTAGCTTTCTGACAATTTACTGTGGGATGGCAAGCAGCTCCTATAAACAGCAGGCAAGTGCTGGATCAGCTAAGGACTCCTGGGTGCAAGGCACTCAGCACCCAAAGACAGTGAGTGAGTGTGCCAGGTTAGAGTCATAACCATACCAGGCGCTCAAATCTTTAAAGCTGAGCTAACACACTGAAAATGGAGTGAAATCCAAGTGCAAGGAGATGCAATGCAAGCTACTCATGGACTTGTGGCATCTTTTGCAGAGTGTTGTGAGGGGAGACAGGGCTCCCTAGGAATTACAGAGTTTAGTCACAGTCTGCTGCTGCCAGCATTTCAGGGACTCCCACTACATACAGAGAAAACCTTTGTATCTTAGCAATATTATATAATTACCTACAATCTCCTGTTCAAAATCAAAACGTCATTGTAAAAAAAAAAAAAAAAATAAAAATATGACACTTTCAATCTGTGCTTTGAAATAGTGACCTATTGTCCCCACACCATATATCAATTGTCTCATATAAGTGCTTGAATTTGTTTCTCATGTGTTTGTGTTTTCCTACAGATATATATATTATTATTTTAAATTAGAACATTTAAGAAGCAGCTAAAATATCCAGGAATCACCGACTCCTTTTAGATTTGAGTTCCTTGGCACCTGAGGTGCCATTGAAAATGTCTCCCATGATTCACAGAAACCCAGACACTGAACAAATCTCATTCAAAGCAGAAAATGGAGCCCTATAAAAAGCTGTTCTTCCTGCAGAAGGGTATCTAGGATTATCGGCACACATTACTTCATGAGAGAGAAATGTTTCCCAGCTCCACTGATTGTCACACTTTGAGCCATCTCTCATGCCGGGCTGTAGCCTGGTTTTGCTCCTTTGCTTACTTTGCACAGAGTTGTAGGGAAAGAAGATGAAAACAACCTGCAAAGCAGTTTTGTTCTGTTTTGTTTTAAACCCATGTAGCAGTACCACCCTAATATCACTTTTATGTATCTGATACAGCTGCTAAGCTGCTTGGAGATCTGTGTTTGTGCAAAATTTACAAGCTTCTCAAGTACATGTGTTTGTTTGATTCTTATGAATCCAAGATACCACTACCTGACACACATACACTTTGGAAAAACAACATGTATGTTTTTGGTCTTATAAAAAATGAGACTGATTTTGACTTAAGTGGAGCTAAATTCTTCCTTCAGCTGAATGCACACACTGAAATGAACAGAAAAATTTGCTTTTATTTTGAGGGAAGAAAAGCAGCTTCTGGACTTCCAAGCTGTTTGCTTGCTTTCATTCAACAGTTGGTTGGGAGAAAGAACTGGTGTGCATACAGCTGCATCATTTTACACAGTGAAAGAATTTATCTTAAGAGAGAGCAAGAGAGAGACTGACCCACAGCTCTCTCCAGCCCATGGGAATTGAACAATTTGAATTAGAGCAGAAATCTTGCAATGGAATAAATTGCCATAGTTCAACTGATTGCAATAGCTGAAGAGTTATTACCACAGGTTTGAAGGATATGTGCAGACTGGACAATCTCTAAATTGTAGAGCAATGCTTCACACTTACAACATTGACCCTTGGTCCTGTTTTGTACATTTAATTTTCACACACAGCATGGCAGTGGTTAACATATGCTAAGGACAACTAAGACATGTACCTTCTTGCATGTTTTTTCTTAATATTTCCAATTGCAAATATATTTTTATTGTAAAAGCAGGCTGTAATGCACAATAACACACAGCAATTTTTGCTGGCATTATCACTGAAACAAAGCAGTACCATAATAGTGTTTACTATCACAAAATAAACTGTAGTAAAAATGGAGCCATTATTACTTGATGATCTCTTTTATTATAGAGTATTTCAGGAACCAGCGGTTTATGTACCAGGTAAGGAGTGACACTGGGCACACTTGAATCACAACAGTTCCACTGCAAAATCCCTAAACATTTGCTTATTTTCATTACTGATTATATCAGTATCAGGAAATAGAACTTTGTCATTGGCTTTATAATGTCAACCGATTAAGCTTTTTTTTTTCATTTTTATGATCCTTTCCTAATAGGTTGAAAAAGATCTTGCAGCAATCCAGAACACAAAGTATCTTCATTGGCTTTGCATAGCTATTCTTGTCCTCTGGCAGTTTAATATTGCAGCAAATACGATGACCTCAGTGTGAGCTGTGATTTCAGTCAGTTGAGATCCAGCACGTGAGACATCGCAGAGGTTGCAGAGGCATAGCACAGACTGGCAATGGTAAAGGTCTGGGATGTGAGTGAAAATGGATCATGCAGACCTGAGCAGAGCCTTTGCTAGATTTCTTACATCAGTTGTAGGAAATCAGCTTGAAAAAAAATTTAGTTTTGTTATTCCTAAGATGCATTCAGATTCTTAATGAAGATCATATGACAATTATGAATGTTGATAAAAGCTGTTTTAATAAATTAATATTTTCAGTTGAAAAATGTGTCATACAGCTAATATTTTTCAGTTTAAAGTCACAGGAGGGAAGACATACCTAGCTATTTCATAGCTATTTCATAGATGGCCATTTCACAGCAGAAAATTGTATTCAACTTCAATGTCAAAATAAAGAATGGTTAGGTATTTCTAAATCAGACTGTTCTGCAGCATCTTATTCCATCAGTGATAGTTAGTCTTTTTATACTGAGTGAAGATCAAAATGAAATACAGATATTCCACAATTCCATGTAGGCTGTAAATTCTATTTTCTGACTAGATCTAAATACAATTGAAATAAACACATTCAACTGTGAGTTCTTTTTTTTTTTCCTTTTGGAAATATATTAGTTTTGCCTGAAGTCTAAATCAATAAATAGTTTAAATAAATCTTACAATAATTATTTTGAGGAAAAACAGAGGACTACAAGAATAAATAAAGACAGATCTGTTTATGGCATCCCTATTTCCTTTTTAAGAAACTAGGAAAAATAAAACCTTCACAGCTGAAGGCCAGTTTTGCATTCTGGTTCCTCCCAGATATTTTTTTCAGCATTTTTTTAAAGTTCAGAAATCAAGGCAAGGGCATGTTCTCTTGTTCTCAGTAGGCAAAGAATATAATTTTACTGCAAGGGGAAAAGGGCAGCAAAGTTGATCTGCAAATCTCTTACTTGAGCCTTAGTAATTCTAGACAGGTGCCCTTTGCTTAGCAATACTGTTTTCTTGAAAGAATGTATCTTGGCACAAAGGGAAAAAAAAGTAATTGTAGACATGTGGCCTTTAGAACTGAAGGCTGTAGCAATTATAAGACTTGATACTGCCATCTGGATATTCACCCGAACCTCACCACAGAGTCCATGTCTCTGTCCAGGTTTCTGTTGCAATTTGTTGAGGAAATGCTGCAGATCTTGACATGTCCTAAAACCAAAATACTGTGGTCGTCTCGCTGTTAAAGAGAATCAAGCTCCAGGTCTGTGTGTTGATCCTCAAATCCTTTCAGAGTTATGCTCTCTTTACATGAAAGTTCACCTTTTGCTCCACAGCTGCCATTTCATTCTTTTGACAGTTTTCTTCACCGAGGGCAAGGATGCTGCCAGCTAGGAATGAGCACTCGTACTCACCAAAGAGCTCGGAATGTCTTTAATTGAATTTTTTTTTTATAGATCAAGGAGAGAAAGGTTGCTGTCTAAATGACAGCACCTGTCTGGGAAATAAAATCTTTTCATAGAGAGATGCTAGTTCCAGGGAAAGATCTATCAGCAAAGATCATGACAAGGCTCCTATTACCACACAGAGTGGGGGACTGAAAGTAGTTTGAGAACAAATCAGTAACCTAGAAAAAGCCAATTCAGATCTGTGATCTGCCCAGTAATCATAAGAGTGCTGACGTCCTGTATCCTGATTGCCTTAATCAACAGGACATGGGCATAGTACCTGTTGCCTGTTTTTGCACAAAAAACACCAATGAATTGAGGGTCTTTTTGAATATAAAACATTTTTTTTCAAAACTATGAAGTGCTTTTTGTGATGGAAAGAAACTCTTCCAGCCCGAATCCAATGCTAGCACAAATAAAACTAAAAAAAAGCATTATAAAAAAAACCCAAACCAAATCAAACCAACCAAGCAACCAGAAAAACACCAAAAAAACAAGCAAACAGTAAAAACACCCCAACCATTATTTTTCTCTGGGAAAGAAGAGAGATCCTGTGAGTAATAATAAAGCAGAAAATATCCCAGTATCGTTAGCAAACTCAAGGTCTACCTTATACCATCAGTATAATACAAAATCTCCAAAGTTTGAAGGCTCCTTATCCAGGACTCATGGACAGCACTATGCCTCATACCAGAAGCTCCTTTTCTGTCATAAGCAGGATATGGGACTGCAGAAGTCATCAAGGCCATGGCAGAGGAATCGCCAGGATTAGGACACCTTTTGAGACAGCTACAGGAGGGTAAAACTCGTCAAAACTCACCTAAATTTGACAAGACTCCAAGTCTGCAGTCCCTGGGACCCTCACATACATCAATTCTGAAATTGCCTGCGTGAAGCATCTTAAACCCAAAGCTGATATCATATGATTTGAGAGGTATTAACATGTCATGAATCCTTCTCATTAAAACACATTGACAATATTTTTCCCATTTGAATCACTTAACTGCCTGTGTCTCTTAAATCATAGAACCATAGAACGGTTTGTGTTGGAAAGAAACTTAAAGATCATCCAATTCCAACCTCCTTGCCATGGGCAGGGACACCTTCCACTAGACCAGACTGCACAAACCCTCATCCAGCCTGGCCTTGAACACTTCCAGGGACAAGGCATCCACAGCTTCTCTGGGCAACCTGTTCTAATGTCTCACTACCCTCACAGTAAAGAATTCCTTCCTAATATCTAATCTAAATATACTCTCATTCAGTTTAAAACTGTTATCATCCTATCATTGCATGATCTTGTAAAAAGTCCCTCCCCATCTTTCCTGTAGGCCCCCTTTAGGTACTGGAAGACCACTATAAGGTCTTCCTGGAGCCTTCTCTTCTCCAGGCTAAACAAGCTCAACTCTCTCAGCCTGTCCTTATAAGAGAGGTGTTCCAGTCCTCTGATCATCTTTGTGGCCCTCCTCCGGGCCCTCTCCAACAAGTGCATTTCTTTTTTCTATTGGGGGCCCCAAAGCTGGACAGTAGTAGTTCAGGTAGGGTCTCATGAGATTGGAGTAGAGGGAGAGAGTCACCTGCCTCAACCTGCTGGTCATGCTTCTTTTCATGCTCCCCAGGATGTGATTCACTTTCTGGGCTACGAGAGCACATTGCTGTCTCATGTTCAGTTTGTCATCCACCAATACTCCCAAGTCCTTCTCCACAGGGCTGTTCTCAATCCATTCATCACTCAGCCCATATTTGTGCTTCTGTTCTTGTTACTTCTGTGCTGCTTTGGCTTCTTAAACTATCATCTTCTGAAGTGCCTTTTTTTTTCTAGTACAAAACCCCCAATTTTAAATAATGATTAAACAATAATTCACTGAAGAAGATAGCTGTGGCATGTTGACTTAAATGTGAGTTTATTTTCCATAGTAAAATATGTCAATATTTATCCTTATTTTAAGCA
This sequence comes from Baryphthengus martii, assembly GCA_013396935.1. Classification (NCBI taxonomy): domain Eukaryota; kingdom Metazoa; phylum Chordata; class Aves; order Coraciiformes; family Momotidae; genus Baryphthengus; species Baryphthengus martii. The sequence continues at coordinate 159,461 of VWZK01018574.1, read as the reverse complement.
CAATTTTCTCATATAATAAAGTCAATATTAAGGGAACTATCTATCTTAGAAATATATAAGATGTCATTTTTCATTTTCTGGAGATTGCAAAGCTAAGAAATATTGTAACTGCTGCTATATGAGCATAGCTCTTGAGTCAGCTTCAATAGGGAGACATGAGTTTTTTCCATTAATCATTCTTTTACTGCTACTCAGTTTCAGCCATTAACTTGTAATGCCCAGAAGGCTTGTAGCACAGAGAATTTGACTGCTGCCAATGTAAAATCAGTGATAAGAGACTGAGGGTTTTTAAAGATCTGTAGCAGTTTTCAGAGATTCTTACCAGCAGAATCCAGGAAGTAAATAACTTAAAGGTTTGGAAACTTGTGAAATTTGTTATAAATTCTCAGTATGAATATTGATAATATTATTACAATATCTTGTAAATAGGTGCTTACACTCAAAGCCTGACTGCTTTTCAATAGCAATGAATCTATCCATGGCCTTGAATCAAAGTCCTAGATCTGTGCAGCTTGAAATAATGAGATATTAAAAATGCAGCTCTCAGTGTCCATCTTGGCTTTGTTCTAAACTTCAGGTAGTTTTGCCCCACAGATTGAACTCTTACATTTTACAGCTAGGTTGTCCAGGGAAGGAAGAGGACATGGCCCTCCAGATGTCAGTGCTTCATACTTCTCATCACACCAGGGAAGATAGGTAATTTTAAATCATTCTTTTTTCTAAATGTTTAGCTGGACATTTTTCAAAGGAAAAGAAAATCCTTGAATTCAAGAACTGCATTTTTCTTCATATATTTAAACACATTGAATTTTTTATGCATAAATATCAATGAGTTAGTATTGGTCTAAATAACTAGTTAACTATTATCACCTGCATTATAGAAAATTATCAACATCTTTTGTGTTTGCTGCCTGGCTACCATACATCTGATAATGGCAGGGTCCTGATCTGAAGTGAAATCCAGCTCTAAGGAGTAGTAGGCAATATTTAGGTGGAATAAAAGGAGAAATAAAGCTGCTGATAACAGTTTTATGTTTGAGGGCTTTTGCAAAAAAAATGGATAGTGGCTGTCCATGGGATTGGTCTTCATTGTCTGTGTGTGGTACAAAACAGCTTGCATGGACCATGTACATAAGCTTGAATTTCAGTAGCTGTGAATTCTGAAACATAACCCGAAAGAAAGCACAGATAGCTCTAGATGTCTTGAAATAAATCTAGATTTTTCTGCTCCTGGCTACAGTTTCAAATCAACTAGCTTACTGTCAGGACCAAAAGTGTATGGTGAATTTGATTTTAAGATGAGTGTTCTCCTTTTTTAACCTAATTAATTTGTCTGGAGACCTTCCTGCTGATGGCTATCTAGGGTAGCGATACATTCCAGTCTGATTTTAAGTGTAGACCTCAAATGGCTCTCCCACAGAATATGGAGTAAGAAACCTTTCACAGACAGAGAGATGAGAAGAGGCAGCTCAACTTGTAATCATCAAACATCTGTCTGTTTGGTTTGCCAGTGTCCATTGTGGTTTTAGGGACATTAATAAATCCACTTATTGCAATTATATGTCATCAGTGTGGGATTCTAAAGTTGTTTCCAGGCAGGACCAGTGTGACCCTGTGTGAGTGAGTGCGAGTCTTCTGATGTGTGGGACGCACCAGCTTCCACCAGGTTTCAAATCTGACTTTCCTCCTGACTACCACAGCATGCTGTACTTGTCAGATTCATCACTGAATGGATAATTCAGATGCTGTGCATTACTTAGATGCTGTCAGATTCATTACATTGTGGCACAAAAATTCTCAACCCTGTCCACAGCTACATGGTGTGCTTAAGAAGGTACCTGCAGAAGTGAGTGTGAGTGTCTCGTATGTTAGGCTGACAGCCAGATGTGGGCACATCTGCAGAACCTGAGGGAACGCTGACCACGGCGCGTGGTTTGCAGACTCTGAAATGGATGCACATAGCTCCTAGAGGGCAGATTTACTGAGGCTTTATAAAGAAAAATCTCCTTTCAGCTCCATCTGGTATGCTGTATGCCATGTGTCACATGCAGGAGGGGAAGCTCTGATGGCTGTTTGGCACTGCCCTTCAGAGCCAGGCAAGGGAACTCTGTGCTCAACAATGTGACAGAGCAAAACACACTGACTGAAGCAACACTGCCACTCAAATGAGTGTGGCCCTCACTTTTGTGTGTCCTTGCTCTAGTAATCAGGGTGAGAGGAAGAGAGGATCAGAAGCGCTTGCACAAATTTCATCCCAAACTCCAAATGTGGCACGTGGACAGCATACTCCATACACATGCAGCATAAGTCCATCGTAGACCTGCAGCCATGCAGGTCTCACTACAGGGAGCAGAAAGTCCTTTTTCCGGTTATGTGGTTCCCTTCCTCATGCGCATCCACCGTCACCTTCCTTCTCCACTTCTTTCCCAGAACCTCAGAGATGGAGCCCCTTTAATCTTGTTTCTGAAGCTCTTAATTTTACATTTTACTTTGGCACCATCACTCCAGCACCATCTGGAGGACCTGACAGCTGACCTGAGCACTTGGGACAGCATTGCTGCTGCTGATCATATCTTACTCCCTTGGGTATAACATAAAAAACACCACTTCAGGTCCATTTTTGCATTAACTTTGGATGGAAAAATGGGCCATTTGCCTGGCAATATTTCCCAAGCAGGCAGAAAATTGCTTGGGCAATCATCTCACTTTAAAAGCTGTCTTCTAAGACAGAAATTAAGTGAGATCAGTTTTGAGGCCACAGCCAGTACAAATGCATAAGTGAGATGAAGAAAGCAAAGATTTAGGAAAAGTGCTAAAGCATGAACTCTTGTGACCTCTTTTTCTCCCATGCATTTAATAATATTTCACCTTTGTTGGTCTATTATCAGCAGGATGGTTCATCTGAAATGGGGAGCTGTCAGATCTGATATGGAAATCCGGTATATGGCTAAAAAAGACCTTGTCATAGCTTTGGAAAACTGTCCCAGAGAACCACTACCTTGGCAGTTAAGCTGCAAGAAGCATTAGACAAGGGAAGTGGTGTTGCATAAAGGAATACAGGCTTTAAAGAAAATCAGCTCTCAGTCCCTTCTGTTTTAAATTGAATTACTAATTTAATTCCAAGAAGAATGTGGTATGATAAATTGGTGAGAGAAACTTCACCTGTGAAAGCAGGTAATTCTGGCATTGGGTATATAAGACAGATTGTCTTTTTCCTTCACTTTTTAGCTAAGGACACTGTTATTCAGTACTTGGGTTGAAAGTGATAATTCCCTTTTTAATAGAAGTGAGTGGAGAAAGGAAGGGTAAACCAACTCAGATTAGGCCAGGTAACAATGGGAAAGCTCTGAGCTGCTGATGACAGTGGAGATGGTTCTAAAACCTAGCACTGTTAGGGACAATCTGAGTTCACAGGATGGAGGTGTTGGCACATTCCCATTTTAATGTGCCAGAAGAAGAAGATCATAGAATCATTGAGGTTGGAAAAGATCTTTAAGATCATTGAGTCCAACTATAAACCTAACATTGCCAAGTCCACCACCAAACCATGTCCCCAAGTGCCACATCTATACATCTTGTAAATGCATCCAGGAATGGTGACTCCACCGCTTCCCTGGACAGCCTATTCTAGTGTTTGACAACTCTTGTGGTGAAGAATTTTTTCCTAATATCCAATGTAAATCTCCCCTGGCACAACTTGAGGCCATTTTCTCTTGTCTTATCACTTGTTACTTGGGAGAAGAGACTGACTCCCACTTTGCTACAACCTTCTTTCAGGGAGTTGTAGACAGTGATAAGGTCTTCCCTGAGCCTTCTTTTCTGGAGGTTAAATATCCCCAGTTCCCTCAGCTGCTCCTCATAGGACTTGTTAGTGTCCTAGAGTCTTTGAGAGACATCAACTTGTTTCACTACAGATGAACAATTCTGATACTTATTGTTTCTATTCTGCTCAACTACAGAACACAAGACCCTTTAATAAATATGGATGATGATGATAAATCATAGCCTTATTTGTGGCTGGTATTGAGGCACCAGACTATGCACTGGTTCCAAGAAGAGACTATGGCTTTTAAATACAGTGTGTTGGACAGTAACCTTCATCATCACTACTCTGCTTTTTTCTCCCAAATAGTGTTTAGAACAGGTATTCACACAATCAGAAAGAAATAGGTAGATGCAGAACCTCTGACGAGCTGCAGACTAACTCATATTTTTTCAGTTCAAGGAATCTGGTTGTCTCTATGTCCAGGACAGCACAGACCAGCCAAGCATCCCAGTCAGACAGACAGCAAGACATAAAGATCGTAACTGGAGCAGGAGGGACAGTATCTGCTTTAAATAGAGCAAATACAGCACTGAGTAGCCAGCATCCTGCCCCAAAATGAGGCAAGGGTTTCCTAATCTCACCTTTTAGAAAGTCAGGAGCACAAGGGATGTGATTGCTCATAGAAACAAGAAGCCTACTTAAATTGAACTCCAACGTTTCTGCATGAGGCAGTATTACAGAGCGTGCTTGCAGCCACCCGCGTAGGGAGAGTCCAGGGCTCCCTCCCACAGCTCTGCACTGCACCAACACTGTGCTGATCCTCTGGCCTCTCACCATTAATCCAAGCAAGACCTAGGTAAACATCTTTTGGCATACAACTTTGCAGACGAGCAAATCTGAGCACATTTGTAAAGTAATTAACTTCCTTACAAATGGCTGAGATTTGCTTCTCTAATCATAAACCACAATAAAATACAAATAGCACTGCCTTTCTCATTACAGAAATGACCCTGTTGCTATCCACACTGTTGTCATTCAGCTAAGCTAGGCTATAACAATTAGAATTTAGTGTCATAATCATCATTCTTCGTCCATTCCTCTCAAAGGTAAGCTTTTTGGGACTGATTCCCGGCTTCAGGGAGACTATTGTAAAACTGAAGCAATGTCATTGCGTTCAAAGAGTGAGATAGAGAGCAGAAATCTCTCTGCTGGCTTTGAAAACAATTGGCCCTGCTTTACTAATAGCTAATATAGACCAATAGTTTATTATCAGACTTGACTGTCAATTACTGCAGGAAGCCAGCAAAGGGTATCTCCAGCTTGGAGACATGAATAAAAAAACACCTAGGTAAAGGAATATTTTACCAAAAGTCATGTACAGTGTGTATCCACCAGCTTTATTGAATTCAAACGCAAATAATTATCACATTAAAAAGAACTGATGGAAAATGTTGCCTTGAAAAATTTAAACTAGATTTTCAACCTTTCTTTTGATTGCTTTTCATAAGGTTTTCTATTATAAGAGTTCATTTAAGAGTCATCTTTCTAGTAAATGGTTGAATTACAGACTCACTTAGGCTTTTGTATTTATATGCCAGTTGCCTAGTAAGGAGCAGAATTACTAAAATGTGATCTCCATGTGATTGCTTATGGGTCAATTTTTGCCATGTTTATTCCCAAGGAATACAGCTTATCTGCTTTCACTGAGTATTGAGTTACATTAAGTTAATAAAATTCTTTGGTTTCTTTTCACACAGTCTTAAAAGAAAGGTTTCTGCTTATGTTCTGCCCTTTGTACTTCTTCAAACCCATGCTCTGTCAGTCAGTCAAAAAATGATCCTTCATATGAAAAGATGGTGCAGCATGTACAATTTAAATTACATGACCATGGCAGAATGGTGTTCTTAAATTGAATTTTACACTCTGATCTGTACTCAGCGTGGGGCCATTTCCAGTTTGCATCATGTGAGAAGCATCCTGTAGAAACTGTTGTGTTACTAACCACACACATCTTTTCAAAACATGACTTCTCTTGCTTCTGAGTTTAAGGAATAATGGTATGGAGTCTAGGCTTCTTGTGTCCTACAGCTGGAACCAGTATTCTCCCCCCTCTTCATTTCCATCAAGTTTTATTTAAATTTCACCTAAGAAACCAAGATCTGAAAAGCAATGAGTTCTGGAGAATTTCATGGGGATCAGTGAGAAAGTGGAATGTTATTGAACAGATTAAAAAAAAAAAAAGAAGTAAATAATCCATACATTAAGTACCTTATACTGTGCAGGATAGTCCCATTGGGTCTCAGTCAACGTTCAAGAGAATAACTCAACATTTCAAAGACAGTAAAACAGTTGTAAAAGTAGAAAGGCTACTAGGCATTACTACTGGATATAGGATACCCATAAATGTATAGATTAAATCAATAAGCACCTTTAAAATTTAACTAGAACATTGTCACCAATTACAGCAGACCAGATGTTCAGGCAGACAAGTATAAAAACAGCAGCACAAAGATCTGCAGAATGTTAGCAAGGGTGTGTTGTATCAAAGACCTTATGTACATGTAAAAATGCATGTACTTACTAAAAGCATTGCTAAATGAAAAGTGAATCACTATGTATATACCAAGATTCAAGCAAACAGCCTCCTGTATTTATGATACAGTTCATGAGCAAGTGATTCCAATGAGAAAGCTGTCAGCATTTCAGGCTTGTATTCAGCCACGAGTCTAATTTCTTTGCTCTTCTACCTCAGAGACACAGTGAGATGAAAATGACAGCTGGGAAATTATTTTGGTTATGTCATCTATTATTTCATGTGATTTAGTTCTGATGAAAGTCCTCTGGTAATGAATAGTACCGAAGGATGTGAAGAAAAATAGTTGGCCAAACCTCACCTCATACCTCTGGGGATGTTCAGATTGCAGTGTTAACTTAATCTCAACTAAACTTTGAAAAAATTAATGATAGATAATGAAGAGAATAAACTATAGAGTTGTCATCCCTCACAATCATTCCTAACAGATTTACTGTGCCAGTTAACCACTATTGCACACATGTACTTAACTGTGATAAAAGTCCTTTTTAAAATGCACTGATTGCAGCCTCCAAGAGCTAAATCTCAGTGCCTGGCACTGTAATTAACTCAAGATTTATTAATTTATCAAGAGTCCTGAAATGAGCATGTCTAATTGCCCTTCTTTATTAATACATTCAAGAATGTTTAACATTTTACTGCCATTTAAACAAGAGTTCTAATAAGATACAGTATCAATTAATGGTCCTGTTAAAAGTCAGCTGGTATTTTTACAATAACAGCAGAACTCCTTGTTACACATTAAACACCATGGAGCAATCATAAAGTTTGTGCTTTATTTGGAAAGGTGTATTGCAATGATATACTGCAAAGATTTTAACAAGCGTCTCCCACAAGACATTCCTTCATTGAGAGGATAGTAAAAAACTCTTAGTTTTGGGCTTGCCCAGAAAAGGAGAATGAAGGAACAGGAGTTCCATTAGAGTGTTTGTGCTTTAAAAGCAATATGCTTTTCCAAAGCCCTAAGGATGTAAATACACTACTCTGCACTGCTTTTGTTTGGTTCTGGAAATGCGTTGAACTTACAGTTCGCATTTATTTTTATTGGTTTTAGTTTTTTCTGGGGTACTCATCAGTTTGAACCAAATTGGGATTAATATATATCCCCACCACTATGCTCCTCATTCATGGTGTTCCTCACCTCTTGAAGCGTGACAAAGCCCACAGCTGGGTGAAGACTAATACTGAAAAGCCTTAGTCACAAGTGGTAACTCCCATCCTATCAAAAGAGCAAGACTTGATAATTCACTTGTGCTAAAGCAGTCTTGGTTTGGAGCTACAAATAACAAATCAAAAGCACAAACAGAGTTAAACAGGCTTTTCAACAAGGCATGTTGTTATTTTGAAACCAAAGTTTTCTATATATGGACCATCCATCTTTCATTAGGATATTTTCTTTCAAATCCTGAGACTTGATGATGATACAGGTATTATTAAATAGTTGACTAGAACAGCAGTTAAAACACTGACCTGTGATGTGAACACCACACCAGAAATGCTCTGCACTGTTTTATAGTGGGACTTATCAGGACACCCTCAAACTAACCTGACTGAATGATGCATTATAATTTAGCAATCAAACTCTTTTTTTTTTTCCTACTTCAGTATTGGCCAATAAACTCATACTTTTACTTACTGAAAGAATTGCTATAAACTTCACATGTTAGATGCATTAGGCCAATTGAATTATTTTTATTTCCTTTGTGAACATGTCATGTAAATTTTCATAAGCCACTGAACATTGAAGAGCTCTACTTAATACACTGAGAAATTACTTGCTAACTCAGGCATAGTGGATGGTGTATTCAAAAAACCCACCAGACTCCAGGAGCTACCATTTTGGATACCATAATCCTCTGTAGTTTTATCTACTGAAAAAGTAATTTATGATACTGGAAGAACCTGATCTTCTCTCCTCCTTTCTTTTTTTCTGATTGCCCAGTAGCATCTTTCCGCAGGGCAATAGCACAGGCTGGCTAACAGATAAGCAAAGGAGGTAATTCTTAGTAGGTCCTCACTCCTTAAAAAAACTGTTGCAAGACTCCCACAGATACACAGTGAGCTTTTTACCTAGAAATGTTAAATATTCTTTCCCAAGGTGCACGCGAAACTCAGGATCTTTGTTGTTGGAATTCTTATACTTTTTCAGATGTGTCTTAGTCCCTTTGAAATTGATAAAATGTGCCCCAATTATTTTAAAAAAATAAACAAACAAAAACATAACAGCAGTAACAATCAAACTTTCAACAATTATTTAGAGGAATTTAGCTATTTGTTCCTCAATGAGATATTTAAGAAGCCTCCTGTGCTTGAGGACACACAGCTTTTATTCATATGAAAACGGAAAAAATTTCCAGTGAACATTTCTGAAGTTCAGGAGTTGATGCAGGTCTAGTATACTTTGCACCAAGACCTTGAGCCAAGAGATTTCACAATCATAATTCTTTCCTCCTGGTATTGTGTAAGGTAAGGATCACCTTGTCCTACAGGCAGAAGGTTCATATACTGATTTAGGTGGGCCAAAAAGAAGACTATGTTCACAGTCAAGTATATCCACAGAGGTAAATGCTCTTCTTTGGACAGTATGCAGTAAGTCACCTGCAGTTACCTTATCCATACACTTATCTGTCTCTATATGCAGTACTGTGTAGGAAGACCTAGGATGGCTCAAAGACCAAAAGTATCCATGTACATGACTCGATGAAGCAGCACCTTAATGCTGTAGAAATTTTTAGGGTCCACTCACCTATAATGTTGAATTTTGTGTCTCCAGCTCTCTCTTGGGCCCCTCTAGCGATAATCCCTGGCAAAGAAGAGAAACAGGCTTCTTCTCAGGAAGGTGTGATGTGACCTGCTGGGGCAGCCTTCAGGACTCTGAGATAACTCTGGTCCTCAGAGGCGACGTCCGTCACACAGGCACTGTGCAGAACCAGGAGGAGACAATCAAGCCAGTGCTGAAGCTGAAACAGTGCAGTCACACTTAGACCATCTTTACCCATGCTGGTGTGCTTTCCTTGAATGGTTGATCTGCTCCAGTGGATATTATGCTAAACTGATGATACCACCACAGAAACTAGCTCACATAGACCCAGTACTGCACTGGGCCATATAAACAGACTCAAGAGAAGCAGAATACTGGTGGGTTTTTTATTTATTTGTTTGTTTGTTTTTGACTTTTTTGTGATCCAGGAGAGTAAAGCCAAAGAGTTTCAGTCTTCATATCAATGAGTCTCTCAAACCCACATGTGCTCCTTGCCAAAGTGCCAGGTTTTGTATTCAGGGAATCTCTTGCACTAGGATTCTGTTACCATTTGAAAACAAAGCCTACATAATTGCTGGAAACAAGCTGCATAGCTGGAAGGGAATGAATGACTTGTGATATTTTAAAAGCCATTAAAGAATATTTAGCAATCCCAATTATAATTATGACATGCTGACCAGTGGAAGGGATTGACCGCCTAAAATACTGTCTGCTTTTTCTAGCTATCTCAGCTGGTCTAAAAAAATATTTTATCCCTTGTTATTATATGTGGTGCTCATAGTTACCCATAACAGTCAACTTCTCAGTTCCATAAATGAGGCAACCACAGTTCCCTGGGGTTTTCTCTGAGGAAAGAACCAAAGTGCTTGATGCAATTTCATCATATTTCCATAAACAGCTTTCACTGGTTTTCACCAGTTGCACAGTGGTTATTTTTGTTTGTTTGTTTGTTTTCAGACTACAAAAAGAACAATGTTAGTAGCTTATAGTGCTTTAGATTATTGGGGTTTAGTTCTTTCAAGGTCATATCTGGGTCTCTGGAACTCAGGTTTAATCCCTCAAATCTCCATTGATAAGCAGGGGACGAGAATTTCTTTGTCTCTCTAGTCTTCTTGGATTAACACCCTTTAGGATTTTGAATTCTTTCCTGGCAAAGGCAGCTTTTACATGGAGCTTGAAGGTACCATTGTAATACACATAATTATTAACACAAATTCCTTTTTTTCCCCTCAAAAAAAGCTCTTTGATTTAAAATCATCATTACAGTTTCAACTTTTTCAAATATCTTTTATTGACAAGTAGAACAATTGAAAATTAAACTTCGTAATAAGTACTTATGGCAGCGACATTTAAATGCGACCATTGGTGAACCGGGGAACATGTTCAATGTGGTTTTGAACCCTGTTACTGCCACCAGTTACTTTTTCAGTGTCCTTTGGATTCACTACCATTAAGATGAAGATAGTAACATCTACCTTTCCCATTAATCACTTTGGACCATAAGCACTTCATTGCCCCTCTCTGAAGAGCATCTCCTTACCAGCTAGTGGAGGTTTCAGAGCTAAGGTAAGCACTCAGGTGCTCAACATGTTGAAAGAAAAGAATCTGCTGAGTAAGAAATGAATGCTGATTGGCAAGTTGCTGAGTTAGCAGCAGTAGTGACCAGCAGAAGAAAGCGGTTTAAATTCTGCCTACTACCTTGTGACATTACCAACCTATTTCAAAGCTATTACAATTCTAAATCCTGATAAAATCTGCTCTTTTTTTAAGTATTGGGGGTTTAGGGTAGGGATTTTTGTGCTTTTAGGTGGTTCAGCTCTCCTAATACTCAAATTTTGCTGGCAAACTCTGAACCTGGTATTTTTAATGTAAGTATATATACAATTTCAGTATGTCACAAAACTTCTAAAAACACCATAAAATTAGGAGACTTTTACAGAAAAAAAAAAAAAAATAATCAAAAAATCTTTCCCATTCCTCTGTGAATCCCTTAGCATTCCCTCTGCCTATGACTCATTTGTAGATACAAGTCCATAAGCAAGCACAGCATTTTGGTTTCAACACAACCAACTGCACTCTTGCCACTTAAAGAGGAGAACAGGAGAGAGCTATTTGGTGTCTCTCAGGCAGACACGTTTAGCTTGAGACTATGGAAGGCAGTGGATTTTGCTTGCTCTTTCAAGAGTCCCTGTGATATGAAACCACTTCCTCTTATGATACCACAAACTGAATGGCCCCGTATAGGGGCAAACCTCAGAATTACAGGGAGTATCTCCAACCCTGCCCACTTGTTCTTTACATAGCCACTTCTGAACTTGCAATATCAGAGCAGCTGGTTCAGAATATCAAAATCAGGACAAATTGTACTTGGTTTATGGCTTCCCAGATCAAATAGAGAACACGTGCACGCCTGCAGGGCTATGACCTTATTGGCATCACGGAGACATAGTGGGATGGCTCCTATGACTGGAGAGTTGGAATGAAAGGATACAGGCTTTTTAGAAAGGCCAGGCAGAGCAGGTGAGAGGGAGATGTCACCCTCTATGTCAATGACCAGCTGAAGTGCATAGAGCACTCCTGGGGGTAGATGAGAAGTCAACCTCATCCATCCACAGATGAGATGCATCTGTGAGTCCTGAGGGAACTGGAGGATGAAGTACTTAAGCCATCATATTTGAGAGGTTGTGGCAGTCCAGTGAACTACTGGACTAGTCCCATTGACTAGAAAATGGGAAACATAAGCCCCATTTTTTAAAAGGGAAAAAAAGGAAGACCCAGGGAACTACAGACCAGACAGTCTCACCTCTGATCATGAAGAAGATTCTCCAGGAAGCTCTCTGGTGTGAGATGTTCTATGCAATGAGAATTTATATCTTCTTAGACAGACTTATAATCAAAATTGACATATGAAGGTTAAGGGGATTCAATTATCATCCTATTTTGACACAAGCAGGCAGAAAGAAGTAGTGGTTTGCTTAGAGTCAATGAGAAAATCTATGGTTCATAGATCAGTCTCATTCTGGTGCACTATTCAACCGGCCACACTCCCATAGTCCTCCTCTGTGTGCTCACAGACCCCATAGTAGTGTGCACCATCTGGTAAAGGGGTGCAGTTTTGTTCAACTATTTCTTAAATGCTGTATTAAGCTTATGGGGTTACAAGGGTGTGCATAAGACAGAGTCCCTTCTGGGTCACCCAAATTTTGCCTGAGAGAAGCTGTGTAGGAAGGCAATTAAGTTCAAAGAAACATAAATATTGCTTCAAGTCCATCTGCATTCCCTCCAGGGTCTGTGTTAACTACTGCTGGCTGAACATAAGAATTTTATTCCTCTCCTCCCTATTCTCCACCTCAAACGGTGATGCTCCCATGCTGCTTTTAGGACACTGTACAAAACTGTCTGTTGTGCCAGGAGTCAGAACGTCCTGACACTGGCTGTAATGCAGGCTCCCATCAGACAGCATCATTTATGTGTGGTTAACATGGACAGAGAAAAGACACAACCAGCTCATTAATTATTTCCATTCCTTCAGAAACCTCACAGAGAAATAAATACTTATGGAAGCTCGTGCCAGAGCTTGGACTTCACATAGCAGAAGACAGTTTCTTGGGAGCTCATCCCCTCAGGACTCTCAAGTTCCTTACAAGAACATGACAATTAATACCCTGCAGACAGGATGGACATTGATGGATTGTGTGTCCTCAGTGAGTGAGCGAGATCTTTCTTTTCCCCTATCCTCTTATAATTTAAGATCTTCTCTCTTTAATTTTACGTTTCCTCCCCTGCTGGATATGTTTTTTTTCAGCTTCACTTTTGCAGTTAAGTGTTTGAGTCAAAGTAGCCTCTCCTTCCCCAACTCCTTCTCTCCCTATGCACTTCACTGTGAGTAGGACCTCTCTGTCTAAGGCAAAAAAAATCACTGAAGAGTCTTAAGAGTTCCCGTTTCTTTTCCTCCTTCTGTTTTGATGCACTGATTATTCTCTTGTCAAATCAATAGTCCATCTGCTTTTAGGAGTTTTCTAGCATTCTGATGCTAAATTAAAACAAAGACAATCAATCGTCAGTTAATTTTTCCAACCAAACAATTTATATCTCTCTTCTGATCTACCATCACGTGAATTATATAATACTGACATACTGGGAGACCTCCCCAAAGTAAGCACTTCTATAATGCTGAATTATCCTCTTTATTAGCAACTCTCAAATGTGACAAACCAGGAGATTTATTTTATAATGTTGCATAGTCCTTGGTTGAACTTGTTAAAACTCCCAGCTATTGTAACGGAGTAAATTGCTAATTAACAGTGGGGTTTGCTTTGTTTTTAATGGACTTTGGGGATACATTTCTGACTTAGATTAAGATTAGTGTAAAATAGGGTTCTCCTTAATTATTTCAAATTGAGTGTTATGCTAACAGTAAACAATTAGTTCTTTCCTGCCTGAAAATTAATGTTCCATAAATAATTACAAAATCAAGCTGCTATGTGAGTCCCAAAAGAAGCAGCCAGACTTAGTGGTTAACCCATAAGAAAGAGGCATGGTTCTTTTCCATGGTCTCACACTTTGTGAAAAATAAGCATACTCTTTGGTACTTTTCTAGTTTTTTTCTACTTTGGCTGAAAAAAAAAAGTAAAGTATATAGTTATAGATACACATATATATCCTGAAGAGGGTATTTTTGAAGGCATAGGCATGTGGCCTTATGGTTTGCCAATTCTCGGGTCACTTCTCAAATCAAAGCTTAATGAAAATATTATCATTCCTCTCAGTGGAGATTTCTACTTTGTACTCACTTTTGCACGGGGAAAACTGAGAATACAGAAAATTGAGTTAGCTCAGCTGATTCCAGTTCAAGTTTAGTTGAGGAGGTACAAAACCATTATACATCATGTTCTAGATCACCTACCTCTCTCACGGAAATCCTAGGAGTTAAGATTTTCCTCTTTATGGCCTCACAGCGTTGGTTACTCATTTTGACTTGCATTAGCTTTTCTCAGGACTCTTACAGATCCCCTCTGCAGTCGGTGGAAAGGGACAGACACCTTTCATGCATAAATCAGTGAGAGGTGACATTTCTAAATTCGTAGAGTAACGGATTTCTCATCACATTGCCTTCTCTGTGGATGCAGCCCTGAATGTGCACAGACTTTTTTCCAGTGGTGGTAGAGGCAAAGATGCCAGGAGGGTGACAGCCCTTCAGGCTGAGTACATCAGCACTTGGTAGTGCTGCTGGGGATTTTGCTCTGTCCTGCTGCACCACGATGCATGTGTCTGGGGAGCCCCATCACCACTGCCAGCCCTTTACAGAGACACCCGTGCTGCTTTGAGACTGGAGAGGTCTCTCCCATCATATCTCAGAACTATAATTTTTGCCATTTCCACTTTTCCACCCTGGGCAACCACCTACTTGGCCTTTGTCTTAAGCCTGATCAGCCTGGTGCTGCACACCAGAGTCACAGAAATTATTAAAATTTGCAACAGAGTGTTGCCTCAGTTTCCTCATAATTTCTGCATATTTGCGTGAGGCCTATCAAAATCCTGTGATAATATTCTCCTTCCTTTCTTTACTTATTCTGGCATGAAGAAAGATATCAGAGATTCCTCAGAGCAGGTGTGGCATTTTGTTCCCTGTCATCTCCTTTCTCCATTCAGCCTCCAAGCCCTCCTCAGACAGGGCAATGTACCTCATCCCTTGCCTAAGCGTTAGCCAGCTAAAAAACCCCTACTATGTCCTACAAACTAGCACTCTGAAGTGCCCAGAGACCTCTGCTGAGGTGCTGATGAGTCTTGATGTCCAAGAAGTGTCCAAGCCACAACAACGCAGTTGTTATAGCCCCTCGTCTGTGTTATGGGAGACAAGACATAGCGGCATTAACTTCAAGCTTGGTGTGTGCATTTTTTCCTAATGTTCCTCCCAGACTTGTGCTGGTCCTGAGGTCCTCCTCTAAGCCTGAGTTCTCAGGTGAGATGGAGATAAATTCTGTCTGGTCTGTAAGTAAAATAGATTTCAATTTGCTGTCAGAACTTTAATTAAAACACTTATAGATCAACTTTACCGTGGCAAATTGTCTGCATCACTATTACTATAGGAAGATGAATGTTAGCTGTGAAAACAGGCAAAGTACACTCCCTTAGACTAATGTGTAATTTCATAGCCATTGATTTTTCACTTTGAAAATTCTCCCACATGCTTCTGGGAATTAGAACTTGTTACAGGTGACCTGGCATCAGCTTTAGCAATATTTTAAACTTTTTGTGAATGCAGAAGAGCAGTCATTTTGTCGATTCACGTTTTTCCATGGTAGACATGACCTGCAAGCAGATACCTACCATGTTATGAAACCCAGACTAATTGTTGGATAACTACGTTTAACAGATAATACATAATCTACGGCTTTAATTTCTATGAGATATTGATAAACAACCACCATCTCCTGTTACAAGACTAAGGATCTAATCCTGCAGTCAGTCTGAAAATCAGATTTCTTTTGGCTAATAATGAAAAGTCAGATTGTGTACCAGGATAAATCTAATTACTAGAATGAATCTGCTTATACCAGTGAGGTACTTTAAAAGAGCACAAAATTAACTGTTACTGGCTTGAGAGCAGATGTGTGATTTAGTATATAACAGGCTATTTGAAATGGTCGCATAACTAAATGGGCAATTTTACTACCAAAATTAACCATTTAACCCAGATAAATGTTGTGATGCTTTTGCTAAATTCTAAATGTTTAAAATCAGATAGTGCAGCATCTAAGCACCTCATAGTCCCCAAGACATCATGTTCAGATCACTTCTTGGAGCAGTTACCTTAACCATGGCTGTCACTTCTCTGCTCTTTGCTCCACCCAGCCCATTGGGAGGTCAACTCTCAGCACTTCTTTAAACCTGAAGGCACAGATAGGTATGAAGACAAGGCAGTGCACAAAGGGTCTGAGCCACAGATGGACAGACACCCAGCAGTTGCTGGATTGTCTAGGGGTCCTGTCCAACACCAGAGAACAAACTAATCACACAACATCAGATTTAACTGAGATGCTATACCACCCTTCACCCAGCATCTGAGTTCTGAGTTTCTGTAAGGATGTGTCATACACACTGCATCCCAACAGTTCCCTCAGGGTTACTCAGGAAGGAAAGATACAAGGAATGAAGAAAGCAAGAATCATGAGAGACAGCGAAAAAGTACCTTTTCTAATCAGAAGAAATTGCAATTGAGGTTGCTCGTTGCTTTAGATCTACACCACATACCTGCACCACAATGATGGGACCACTTCAACGTGCTGGTGATTAGGATGGATCTCCTGGCTGTCCCTGTGACGGTCCAGTTGTAAGGTGTTAAGCAGAACAGAAATAGACTCTAGCAGTTTCAGCATGTTGACATTGTTAGTGGTGGCAGAGGATGAGAGCTACAAACTAGACCAGATACTAAACAGACAAGTTTCAAGACAGAGGTCAGGGTGAGGACCACCTACTCAGGGGCAGTTGGACCTTAGTACAAAGTCTGCAAAGGCAACTGCCCGACTCTCCAGCCACCTCATACCACAAGCTCTCCTACCACAATGAGATAATTGTGCCCCAACTACATCTACTCAAAGGCCCACCCTAGCACCTCTGGGCTTTGTGGTAACTGCATTTATCTAAGATCTGAATTAAATCCATTAAGAGAAAAAGCCTATATCAATACAGCTGTGATCAAGAGTCAGGCCCAGATTGCTGCAGGAAGGTAGAAAGAGAGCCTGGTGGGCATGCAACTGTCCAGCAATATCCAGCATTATCTGAGACCCACATCCACTTAAAGCAACTTATGCATACACTAGACATGCAATTGCATCAATCTTATCCATTGACTTCATTTATATACTTAACATCAGCAGCAATTTTTTCCTTCTACCATGGAGTTGTCAAAGACATCCTATCCATCAGTGCAAATGTGAGGACTTAACTCCAGCTACTGCACGCGTGGCCTCAGGGCACTGATGAGCAGAAAACCACTGTGGTTTGATTACCCGAGTTCCTGTCTACATCGTCAGCTCAATCCCCTTCTCGAGCAAACACAGTCCAGCTGCTTCTTGTGTTGTTATGCATTTAGATTTGCCTCTATTATACAATAAATGAGAAATCAAGGGTAAACAAGAAGGTGAGGGGGTTATTAAGCTCCTTTACTGTGAGTACTGCTTCTATTGGCATTTCCTTTGACTTTTGACCTTTCCTGATGCAAAGGCTCTGGTCTCCTTGCAGCCAAACTGCGGCTTTCTCTGAAGTATACAGGCTGTAATGTGATACCTGCGGATATGGTACCAAGGGTAATTAAGTTGTTTGTTGATTTTGTATCTGCCCTTACCAGTGTGTAGCCACGTACATAGAAAAACAATGTTTTCTTGCTGATGATGTGCCAAACATTGGTGCATAAAATCACCAATGTTTCTAGTCTTTAATGTTCCATACGTCTTCATTACTAATTGAATAAAGTCAGAGTGTTTAGTGAAGAACACATGAAGGTGCCATTTACAAGGCAGGTAAACAAACATTTATAAATTGGTTATATAGCGAGGACTTGCTTTCTAATAATAAATGCCCAGGGCATCACCAAATTATTCAGTCTTGTAAGAGTGAGGTGAGATAAAATACACTTCGCCAAATATGGTCTCCTAGAAAAGGCCATACTGCACCCTAAACTCTTCTAATGCTATTAACCAGTTCTCCACTGACTACAAGCCTAACCTGATGTCTGACCTCCTAGTCACAGTTCAGTGAGATAAATCCTCCCTTTATATTACGAGCAATTTTTAGTACCATGGTTTTTTTTCGTTGTTGAGTAAATGATTTCATAACTTCAGTGCTCTACACACCAATGGATCTTTCATGAAGCAGATAAGGTCAGCACTTCCCACATCTCCTGGCTCCCCATCTTGTGGTCCAAACATCCTCAACCTCTCTCTTTTTCAGTTCTGCAGATATAGGACAGTATTGATGCCCTTCCACTCATTTCCTTCCTCTTATCCTCTCTAGCTCACTTTCTACAGCACACTAATTCTGATGGCTGTCAGAATTTTTTTCTAGAGGGCTTTAATAAACAGATCATTAGGAAGTCATCATGGATGTAGTCTGTCAGGAGTGGGGTAAACTGAAAGCTCCCTGGATCTTCCTTACTTTTGATTCCAAGGTCTGGACTCAATCATCAACATGATCCTTTCAGTCCACTCTCTCTAATGTTTAGTGGCACATGAGGATTTCTACCCACTTTCAACAGGATCCTGTGGGGATAAAGTAACTACAGCTATCAGACATAGTAGAAGCAGTGAACTTTTCTAACTCTGCCAATATGATCTAAGAAATTCAAGTCCTTCCTTTGAGGCACAGAACTAGAAGAAATTACTGTAGTTTTTCTAATTGTACCTGAAAGTAAGCTTTACTACAGGGAAGTTAGACAGATTGGAATCTTCCCCAGTATTGGACGTGGCAGCTCCAAAGGCATTTGAAAACTAACAGTATGCTTTGGATGAAGAAAGAGAACTACTGGAAACTGCTAAAACAAAACTGTTGAGAATGAACAGTTTAGGAAATTGATTAGTTAGCAGATTATTTGTAGTGTAACCAATAACGAGGTCAGAGCAAGGTTGTTCCAGCAATGGTCTCGACTTTGCAAAAAAGAGTTGATATTTGCAGGTCGAGACAAAATCCTGCATTTCAAATGAAAAGTTCAGTAAGACCAAAGGGAATCCAATTTAATATGTGTACCAAAGTGCAAAGATGGACTGCAAAGATCAGCAAATGGCATGGATAAAATTTAGTTGCAAAAAATGTGGCATTAATCACAACAAAATGAAAAGTCATCCATTGCCAGAAGAATGTGGCTGTGCAGAGAATACACACAGCTTGGAGCCATCGGATTTATTTTTTCTGTGTATTCTGTCAGGCAGCACTCCAGTTAGTTCATGTAGTTGTTTACCTCTGAGTTAACCATCTAGATTTCCCTCATCATCAGTGGAGAGAAATAGGTTCTTTGGGGGCATAATTCATCTCCCAGTGAGGTAGATATCTAAAATACATCACAGGGATAATTTTCTGAAAATAAGTATTTCTCTTCATTAACTATGAAGAAAGCAATGGGTGACTGGCTCATATGGACATGTTTCTACACAGTGGATATCTAAACCAAAGCAAGATTAATTCAGCTTTTGTGGGAGGCCACTGGCATGTCTAGCCCATCAAATGCACCGGTTCAGGAACAAACTTGTAAAACCACCACTGCACCTAAACACTGCAGAGCTGAGGAATTAGATTGTGAGGATGGGCATCACAGTAATGTCACTACACTGCTTCAAGCACCTGAAGCAGTAGTCTTCACACACACACCAAACTTACATAGCTGTTAGATTCAATCTCTAAGCTGTACAGAAAAATCATACTTCTGGACTGGCAGTCTCCATTTGGTAATTAATTACGTAACTTTGACATACATTGAGAGTCTTCTCAGATCCATCTTCTCTCCGCCTTTCTGCATGACTCTTTTCCACATGATGATGTGGTTTCTCTTTTATTTGATGCTCTTTTTTTTCACTAGAAGGTGACCAAATCTCTTTCTGTGTTTGCATCCCTACGGACTTCCCCAGTTTCCTATCCAAGAACCGTTACTTCTACTTGTGGTGGTTTGACCCTGGCTGGATGCCACGTGCCCGCCAAAGCCACTCTATCACTTCCCTCCTCAACTGGACAAGGGAGAGAAAATATAATGAAAGGTTCATCGGTCAAGATAAGGACAGGGGAGATCACTCACCAGTTACAGCCATGGGCAAAACAGACCCCACTTGGGGAAATTAGCTTGATTTACTACCAATCAAATCAGAGCAGGATAATGAGAAATAAAACAAAATCTTACAACACCTTCCCCTTACCCCCTCCCTTCTTCCCACGCTCAACTTTACTCACAATTTCCCTACCTTCTCCCCAGTAGAAGCACAGGGGGATGGGAAATGGGAGTTGTGGTCAGTTCATCACACATTCTTTCTGTGACCACAGCCTCCTTCAGATTCATCCGCCTGCTCTGGTGCGGAGTTCTCCACATGCTGCAGGTGGATATCTGCTCCTCTATTAACCTCCATGGGCTGCAGGAGGACAGTCTGCCTCACCACCGTCTTCACCAAGGGCTGCAGGGGAATCTCTACTCCAGTGCCTGGAGCACCTCCAACCTCTCCTTCACCGTCCTTGGTGTCTGCAGAGTTATTTCTTTCCCATATTCTCATTCCTCTCACCAACTGCAGTTGCACAGGTTTCCTCCTCCCCCTTTTATTAAATATGTTATCACAGAGGTGCTACCACATCTTGGTGTTGGCAGGCATTGGCTCTATCGGACACAGGAGAAGCTTCTGGTAGCTTCGCACAGAAGCCACCCCTGTAGACTCCCACTATCAAAACAATGCCACACAAACCCTATATGCTGCTAAATTCACTCCACCTTTAGTAGTGAAGAGATATGTATAGATGGATGACACTGCTGGAGAGAATTCCCATACCCTTGGTAATCTACTGGAGCCTGATAATGAACCAAGGGTTGACCAAAAATTCTGGACCAAATTTTCACCCACCAGTGAAAATTACTTGGACAACTGTGAAATTAAAAAGTTTAGTGGTAAAGGCAGCAGAAAAAAAAAAAAAAATTGCTTTCCAGCTAAACAGTAAATCTATTTTTTTCTAAATTTTGCATTTGGTGAGTACGTGTGGACCAGGAGATTTCCACTGAGGAATGTGTTCTGTGAGAAAGGCTGACAGAAAATGTAGAAAAAAATCACCAGATCCAATCCAGAGAAGACTATGAAATGAAGCTTATGGAAAAGGACAGAGCAAGTGCTGGTGCAGAAATAAGAACAATTGTTAGAAGAGATACTGTGTAAGGCAGGCACTACTCAAGCCATTGATTTTAGGCATCTATTCTAGGAAATCTGACTCCTCCAATGGAAACCTAACCACTGCCTGTACAGATGTGCCGAGGCTCCACCCAGGCGTGCCTCTGCAGGCTGGCAGCTGGGCAGAGGCTGCAAAGACAGGTACCTAAAGTGAAGTGTTGTGAGCATCCTCAGTATCTCTTACAGATCCCATCAAGGAACGACTTCACTCACCCTGGGTATAAGACTATAGCAAAGAGAAACCTGACACATCCCTATTTTTCCCTGTTAACTGGAATGAGCAGTAAGACCCTGAATTTGGGTCACTCCTACAGTCTACAGATAGACTCCTGCACCATTAAAAGCAATAACACCCTGGCAAAGGTAATATTCCCTTGCAAAATGGATCTTTCTAGGAAAAAAAGTGATGTAGGAGAAAGAAAGCAAACAGAAGAAAGGAATACGTTTTCTTGTTCTCAGCTAAGTGGGAGGATTTGATTTAAATTTTGACTACTCTAATTTTAGATAATGCAACAGAAACGAAGTCATCCCACGAGGCTATGATTAAAAATACACCTTTCTCCCTTTATTTTTTTCTGATCAGTCTTTGAGACCTGGATAATTCAACCCATTTAAAATTGAATCCATCAGAGGACACCTTTCCTGACCACTATATGAGAAGTCTCAGAAATCACTCCACATTACGGCAGGGGTATCTCTAAAATAAGCTGCAGACTTGGAGGATGGACATAAACAATTTACCTATCCAAAACATTGTGAATACTGGAGTCTTTCCTTCAGTCTGATGGTTTCTTCAACCTTTTGATAAAGGCCTATTATATAATAAGTCCCAAGTAGATCTGGGAGATTTGGGTTACTTAAACCTAGGTATCTGATGCTGTTTGAGATGCCCTTGTGTATCTAAAATAGACAGATGTGGTCACACTTCTAGATGTGATACATCATAACTACTGGAAAGTTGTGCTATTCTCCAGCAGCTGAAGGTCAGTCAAGACAAGGAAAGGCATCTGAAATGTCACCAAACCCTATATTTAGGCTAATGATTGAAGTGAAATACAGGTAACTCAAAACTGTGCTAAGCAAGATCTTTCCCTGCCGGCAAAGTTGACTCCCCTGTACATCAGGGGAAGTTTAACTTTCACCTAGGACTTCATTTGGAAACATGTCAAAGGAGATTTCTTGATATTTCCATTCTGCCCTACCTTAGGCTATCATTATGCATTTTGGCCCATGATTATTCTCTATAAGCTGAAGACTCATCAGTAGAAAGATACAGGTACCTCCCTTGGTTTGATTTTCAGAGAGCTATAGCATGCCCTGGAGAAGGTCACCTCTTCAACTTGACCATAACAGCTCCAGCAGTAAAATATTTGTCTAGCTTCTGAATTAAGTAACTGAAACTGGGTGGATGAATCTAAGCATTGGAGCTTATTAGTCTGTGCCATCTGCATGTGAAATTTTCTCATTTTTTTAGTCTGGAATTAAGTCCAGAGTGTTTGTAAGGTACAGGTATCTAGAAAAATATAGTCTGAGATTGAATTTCTGCTTTTCTTAACAGCGACTTCTACAAATACATCCACCTATAAGGAATCAATAGCTGCCAGCTGGTTCATGTGACTGAGTGAAGGTCGAACAGGCTGTGTTGATGGGTGTGATTAATTGTGGAGGGTCAACTCAAACATATTCTGCAACTGGGTAAAGGTGGCACTAATGCAAATTGGGCAACTGGGAATAAACATCATTAATTCCATACAACATGTCAGATAAAGAGCCTACAGAGAGGTATGCATTTGCAACGCATCAAAAAACTACCTTGTGTAGAGTTTACCCTGAGATAGCAATAAAAAATAATCAATTTGGATTGAAACATGTTCCCAAAGATATGATGAACCAATTGAGATGAATGGTTAAACTATGTACCTGCTAGCTTGCTTCAACCATCGTAACGCTATCAGTTAGCAGTAACAGCCACTGTAAAGAGCAAGGTTTGCACTGTACGCTTGGCCATCAATGAAATTTCTGTTCCACAGAAAGCAGTGGCATTTCAGAAAAAATATTAGTATCACATGGGACCAACAATAAAAAAAAACCCTCAAATCATCCACAGGACTGAATGCCCTCATCCACCCATGCCCAGAGTAACTTGTATGTGGAGGTATTGGACCATTACATCTCCTAGGAAAGTTGACTTATCTGGGATTACCCTGTCCAGCCCTTCTTCTACCATTGAGTCTCCAGCTTAGATGTAAAACAGGCTGCTTCTTTGGCAGGTGCCAGTGAGAGCAACTGAACATGTTCAGGGACTCCTAGATCAATAGGCACCCACCATATTTTCAAGTTCCAGAAAAAGCCCTCAACATTGTCACGCAAAACTCAGTTTTCCCTAACAGAAATTTTAGTTCTGAAAAAAACTGCATCTCCTAGAAGGAAAATTCCCAAACATTTCTATACACAACGATAAATTCTGGGAAAGACAGTCTTAGCACCTTCATCTCACTCTTGTCTTTCTTCTGCACCCATACAATCTCCGGGACATAGCCACTTAGTCATGGCTGGAACTGTTAAGTACGTATCAATTAGCAAAAATAATAGTTTCTCATGAGTAATAAAAGCTCTGCTACAGTGTGCTCATAATAATGTAATTAGTGTAATTCTGGTGGAGGTCTCTCTGCTTGGAACAAGTAATAAATTGAGATTTATCACTGGTGACTTTCACAAAACTAACTTTCTTTCATTTGTATCTCTTGATTTATGTACAGAGTTACCCTGCTTGTCAAGGGTTCTAACACATATTTAAAATGCAAATTTACCCATCTATAACTCTCCATGTAATAATCAAGTCAAATTTGCTAATAAAAAATCACATACAGTTGTTCAAGACCTTCATACAACCAAAGAGCAGAAGCCATGAGTTGGTGTGAATTTACATGCATTTTGCAAAGCAACTGCTAACCCCACCTTTTGTATTTGCAAAACCTCAACAGGAGCTCTCCAGTACATCAATGTGGCCTCCAGGTCATCACATTCATAGGTCCTTTGTTTTGCACTGTAGCTCTGTATTTAAATCCCCATAGATCTGAATGTGGTTATTTTCCAGGTGGAACATACTGAGAAGGTATCACTTGTTAGTGCAAACAATTTTAATTTTGATTATTTTTTTCTATTAACTGACTATTTTCCACCTAGATTCCATAAAACATAAGGATTTGGGCTCTGTAATATAAGATCATTGACCTAGCTGTTTGAAAATGGAGACATTTGCACTAACGCAGCAAAGAGCAATGAACAGAGAAGACACTGGTTGTGTGCAACTCTCAAATCTCTATTATCCTGAGAACATTTTTTCATCAAGGAACATGTCTACCACCTTGCTTTGTTACCGACCTATCAACCTAAAGGAAATAAGCAAATATTTCAGTGGAGAGGGGAACAATTTGTCATTTTGACTTCATATAGACTGGAAATGACATGTTCTTTCTCTGTCCTGAGCACAGATGATTGAGAAAGGACAAATGATGTTTCACTTGCCCTAGGAAAATATTGCGGTGCTAGATAAGATAGTGAATGCAGTTACTTGACTGGATCTCCTCATCCCCCTTTATCACACTAAAAATGAAAGAAGAACTAGTTGCTTTCTGAAATCTTATATACCTGCCTAGGTTTATAATCAACAGTGTAGATAAGAAACGGTGTTTACCCAACTCTGAACTGGAAAATACTGCATTTACCTTTTTGCTCTATTTTCCAAAGGGCTGAGCTCACATTTTTTGTTATTTACCTCTACTACATTGGCTGAGAATCAATTTCTAAAAGCTTTCAAAGAGAAAGTAAGGAGGAAATCTTACTAGCCATGCCGAAGACTCTTCTGTTTCCTGCACAAAGAGGAAGTCTGAAATATTCTGAATTCCAAGAAACAGATAAAATAAAAATGTCACCTCAGCTGACCAGAGGCACAAGAATGATAATCCTCTTCCTTAACTCTGCCTTTGCTACAAGTTTCCGTCTAAGCAGAGTGTCCAAGCTCTCCTTATGGGCAGTCTAGGGAGTACAACCCTTCTAAACAATGTGGGTGACCACTTAAGGAAGTGCCCTAGATTCCCCGAACTCTGCTGACAGCTCTTCACTGATTGTAAAAGCAGCCCAGGTGATTAGCTCAGATATAGATGCCTGCACTGTAGACAACCACACTAAGTAGATAAATCTCTCCCTGGAAGGCCACACACTCCCCTGAGGCCCTGAGCTTCTGGGAATGGGAGGGATGGTTAAGATCTGTGCCATCAAACTTTCTTCATTTTGTAGCACTTAAAATATCTGTATCTTCTGGAGGTTAAGATATTGAGAGGCAGCTGAGAGATGGTCATTTGTGACTTTGTCACAGTGTTCTGTGCAAGTACTGCCCATATTTTGGATCTGAATAGGAGAGATGAGAACTGGGCACAAAGAGGACGCAGGGTTTGTGAATGGGGATGCACAGCTGGAGGAGTTAAAGGAGCTGGGTTCTGGTTGAGAAAGAGGGAAGAGAGTATTTGGTAGGAGACAGGATCTGAAAAGTAAGTATGGAATTAAAGACAGGACATCAGGTAAACCCAGAGAACAAGCTGCCAAAGGAAGAACATGAGAACTGCCTGCCTATAAAATAACTGGGAGTCCTGGCTCCTTGCTCGATGCTCCTCTCGCTGGCAAAATAAAATAATAAATAAATAAATAAAAGTTCGGTTTTATTATTGCTTCAATCACAACTAAGACACCTAAGCAGAACCATGTAGCATTTCTGGAGGAGTAACTCCTGGAGATCAACAGCACCCTTCTGCGGGGGAACAGCCAGCACTTCCCAAATACACGTGATCAATCAATACCTATTATTTCACATTTCATCTCACAAGAAATCTCCCTGTGAAACTTGCATATGTCACCACTGATTCCCCTTCCTGTTTTTTTTCATCATCATTGCTGAGATTTGGCTTTTTGTGCCTAGTTGATTCAAAACTACAAACCGAAGTTGTGCTCAGAATTAACGACTGCAAAAGCCAGCAGCAACCGCCATGGCTGTTCCCGTTTGAAAACTAAGGAGAGTTTGCCATCTAGAGGGCAAACAAGACAGAAATTTTGATCTATGGTGGAGAGCAGCTTTCAATTTAAGTACAGGCTGTTCAGTATTACAAATTGGGAGCACAACAACAGCCTTACACCAAATAAGGAAGAGGGTTAGTGGTTTCTGTCTGAGTCTGGGAGGAATAATCATTTTCTTATCTAAATTGTGTGAGCTGAAATAGTCAGACAGTTTAATTAAGCTCAGCAGATCAATAGCATTCACATTCAGCAGAGGAAAAACCTTGCCAAAGACCTTTTTTGGGCCAGTCTGCTCCGCTATGCATGTAGGCAGAGCTGGGATGATAACCAGCAGTGAATAAAACTTTTTTTTCAAGCAACTGAGTCACTGTTGCAAATTGCTGCTGAACCCCAAATATTCATCCCACAAGAGTGGAAATTTTCCATCTTTACACCCAGATTACACAGAAAATTAATTACTTATTTCCAGTTCTACTCTTTCCCCAGTATATTTCCTTCATTATAGATGTTAAAATGCGCTCTCAAGGTCTCTTGTTTTCCTGGGAAGACCAAGGAGTTTTTCCCCCTTTCCTTTGTTCTCTTTTCCCTTCTAGTGTTTCATTCTACTTGGAAATATTCCTGCTTTCTGGGAGATGAAGGACTAGATGACCTCCAAAGCTCCCTTCCACCCACCATTTCCAGGATCCTCTGGAGTACAGAGCTAGGAGCAGTCTCTACTCCATACACCACCTTGTTACGGCATCATGAGCCCCAGGTTGAATGGGGGTTGCAGGTCTGCAGCTTGAGGATGGTAGTTCAGTTTCAGCTGTAAGGCAGGTGAGAGACACTGAACTGTTGAACAAATATCCTTTCTGTCAACTACCTGCAAGTGTTCAGGAATGATGGCAAAACCAAGCACGAGGCAGAGGCTTCCAAACATTTAATGATTTTGAATGTTTATTGGAGTCCATGTCAGGTACTTGAACACCAGCATATTAGGAAGGCAGGTTTGCACACCAACAGAAAACCAGTTCTGCATACAGGTTTCAGCTGCTCTCCTACTCATTCCTGTAAGGTTTTAATCTTCTGATTTTGCAAACTTGTCTTTGCTTTCCCTATGTCTCCTGGCATTCAATCCTCAATAGGCTTACAGGCTACTGCGGGCAGTGCTGTCATGACCTGTGCAGTACTAATGAAACCATCCGGTAGGTCAATCTGTCACTTTACATGCCATTCCAGGCTCTGATTGCATGAGATCATACAGGCAAAGCAGCTACAGGCCTCACAGCAGTGCCCTCATGTGATTTTAGGAGGCAGCTAAGCTACAGGAGAAGTTCTTTTGCTGGATAAGACACTAAGCTGCTGCTGTGAACGCTTGTGACCCTTGAAGATCACAGACTGCTTTCTCTAACAAAAAAAGCTTAACTTAGAGGTCCCATTTCTCATCGGACAAATGTAAATTTTGCCTCCATTTGCCCTTCACTTTCATATAACACAGCAAACTGACTTCTGAAGTGCATCCACGGCCTCCTCTAGCTTATAAAAAGTGTCCAGGGACAAGTAAATGAGATAACAATATAGCTATTTAGATCTTTTCCACCCACTCCTTTTGAGCTGGGGTGCATGAGTGAATTCAGGCAGTTAATCAAGCTACTGATTGTTAGCTAAGCCGCAGTAATGGTCGGTGCCTGACGGTGCATGTGTCCTTAGCATAATGCAGTTGCAAAGTAAATTGTGCTAGCTTAGACCATAATGAAAATGAAATCCACTGTACAGACAGTTTAAACTAACACACTTCTCACTGGGTCAAGCTTAAGGCATGCACATGGTCAGTTAGCAGGTTTCATATGATGAGCATCGTCAGTTATTCCCTATCACGTGCTCAGACCTGGGAATATATCTGTTTGGAATAGTAACATAAGAGAGGATTAAACTGGCTGAAACTGCTCTGCTTAAAGAGCTCACACAAGCCTGAGTTATATCTATGCATAGCCTTTACTAGACAGGTAGCAAATTCATTGGAAGTCTTTTAAATCGAGTTTGTCTCTCTAAACATGCACAGACACTCAAAGACAAACTATGAGCCTGGTGTAGAAAGCTCAGACCGAGCTTCTTTCACTTGTGTGATATAGAGGGTCATCCTAGATGGCCACAATGAACACTTCCTGACATTAAAACCTTTAAAACTGAATCTTTGTGCTTCAGTAAGGTATAATTCACTGCCTGTGCCAACACCCCCTTCCCATCCCCCTGGCATCTGGCCCGCTGAAGCTACACGTCTGTAGAAAAAACATGTGGCATAGGTCTAGGAAAACTGAATGGAAAAAAAAAATAACTGCTTAGCAGAACAAAGCTAAAATACATCAGTTTCCACTTCCTGATGCACTGGTATGTTGAGCATTAAAGGCATTTGAACCACAATCCTGGCTCAAATCAGCTCATGCATCCCCTCTGCACAACAGAGCAGCATTCCTATTTCTTGCTGTGTTGGTGATGTCCTTGGCAGCAACATGTTGAAACTCCCTAAGACCAAACTCAGGTGATGTTATATCCATTCCGTCCATCCCCGCTCTGAAGAATTCCCCGTGTTCAGTTCAAAGTTTCTGCATTGGAACAGCTTATGCAAGAGGCAGCTATTATTTGTTACAGAAATGCATCACAGAAATAAGCATTTTCAAAAATGTACGCTAGAAGATTAGATGGAAAAGTATTCCTGTGTCTTGGATTTAAAGGAATTTTGTTATTACTATTAACATTAAACCTTACTAGGATTATGAATTGAACTCAACTTCTGAGCCTCAGCTGGTATTTTGCAATTTTACCCTCTAGCCTACTTTTTTTTCTAATTGAAACTTCTAGAATATACACTTTCTGTTCAACTTTTGCAACTTCCTGCATGAATGAAATATCCCCTAACCCTGACCAGAAAACCCTTCCACATCTCTTTCAGAAACTTGCTTCAGCAAATGTAACATCCTCACCAGAAGGAAACACAAGCTATAAAACATGCTGCAGCCTTCCTTTCTATCTGGCTTGCTTCAGATTTCATTCATAAAAAACAGGGAGAGAGAGAATGAGAAAAAGTGACAGTTGATTCAGAAAGTTGTAAAACGTAAACACTCGTCCGCAGATGATGCATGGATGGTTAGTGTTGCATATCTTTGGGGACAACATATGCCTGTCTTTCACACTTGTCAAATCCTAACGGCCTCTGTTATCAGCACACAAAAGCTTCCAAATTCCTACCTGCCACTGAAATTCTTAGAAAATTAGAAACCATAACAGACTGAGAAAAAAAAACTGTGATCCTTCCTACCCTGCCACCGCCTGGGTCCCCAGTCCTTGCCTGCAAGTGTAATCCTTACCTGGCAGAGCCATCTTACCGATACTCTCAAGACCTGTAGTTAAGTGTTCACACGGCCAGACAGCCAAACAAATTTCCTAGCCACCCAAAAGGCTGCAGACACTTTAGTGACTTTCTTTATATCCAACATTAAAACACTCTTATATAACAGAATTAATGATTTTTCTAGTTATTATTATTGTTTCCACTTTCCAAACAGGGAAATGAGCGGATAACCTTCCTTGTCAGCACTGCTCAGGATCGGTGAAGTTAAGATTTGCCAAGCAACCAGAGTCAGAACAAGGATGAAAGCATTCCAACCTCCTGGGATAGCAAAATGTCACTTAATCCTGAATTTTAAGGTTTTCTGAGACATTGCCCACAGCACTCTCAAGAGGTAGAAGCAGTACCCTTCCAACCTTCCTAGATATCATCAGTGTGTCTGAGGTACTGGGGGCCACCATAGCTTGTCCTCTTCTCTAGACCTCTCTTCCCTTCTCAGCTCCACATCCATGTCCTCCCATGACCAGAGATCCATCCTCCCCAAAAAATCCTCCCCGATCCGTGCCTTAGTCTGACTCTCCAGCAGACGGTGAGATTTACAGTACGCTGGGGCTCCATGAGCGTGTGGGCACCCAGCCCGTGGGTGCTGCTGGTAGCTCTCCAGATACTTTCTCCCACTGCTCCCCAGCTATATCTGTCCCCAGCACGGGTGGCCCAGCAGCTCCGAATAGAAAGGCATGCCTGGCACAGGAGACACGAGCTGGAGCAGAGGCCACCCCCATGAGCTGGTGCAAAGGTTTCCCGCAGCCTGCCGGCCTCCGGAGCTGCCTTTGAATGGGCTGCGTGTCAGCAGGCGCCAGGAATTCGGGGAATGTTAAACTGCAGGGCAGTCCACTTTGGAGGATTAAGGCACATGACTCGCAGACAAGAGCGATAGCCACTGTGAAGGCCAAACCCCACAAAGAGCAGTTTCTTCTACCACAAGTGAAGTCTGGAAGAGCCCGCTGTCCTGGCCAGCATGAGGAAGGAGGACTTGTCTGCAGGGCACCTAAAGCTTCCTACTTTTCATTTGCACGGTTGGCATCTGATAGATACCTCTCCCAGAGCAGAAGACTTCTTTAGGAGATGGGTAGGGATGGAGGAGGTATTTCTTCAATTAATTTAATTTCCCACTGCATGTAAAGGTTACTTCCCTCTGTCACCTCACTGGATCCTGTCACAAGCTTCCCACTCTGAATGAAAAGCAGAAACTGCATTTCTGAATGAAACCACTTCTTACTTTGCTGTATTTGGGCAGCCAGGATCTCCACCCCGCTGTGTGCCCTGCTGCAGCTCACTTCAGCACTGAAACCCCCACGTCTCTGTTGGTGGCTGTTGTAACAGGAGACTGGGACCCTCCTGTGCATTTTGCTATTAAAAGTGTTTGTCGTGTCCCTTGAGCTTTGCACTGTGTGCTGTGTTGAAAATCAGGTTCACTTGGTGATGCTGTGCTGTCCGTGTTCTTCAAACCGCATGGTGGAAGGATACGGCTTTCTCTCTTACTTGACAAACCCCACAGTCCCGCAATGCGGGACCTGAGGTCAGGTATCTGAAGCACACCCTGAGAGGTCTCCTCCTTGTTCTCAGGAGCTCAAGGGGCTTCGGGAACCAGCCTCATGCTCGCCCTTCCTCACACACCACCTGGCATTACTGCCAAAGGTTTCCCAGCGGGGAGGAAATCCTCTCTCACCTAATATACTTCCAAAATCATTAAGGGTGATAGTGTTTGTAAGCACACGGGACACATTTTGGGCCAGTAGCGGGCAACAGCACGAATTTGAAAAGCTCTCCCATAGTCTGGAAATGACCATGGAGAAAGCAACAAAATTAACCATGCCGATCTCAACTGCAAAGTATTTGAGGGGAAGAGGGACAATAGGGTTTTTTTCAATCTTTCCTCTTAATTAAGGAGATAGATTCCACAGAGCATTTCCAACAGAAACCACACTGATCCAAGTGTTCCTAATTGGCCTTTGAGAGCTACACCTGCACTGACAGCAGGAGAGGTAGGGGACAGATGGCAGGAGATCTCCCTTGCTCTCCTGAGCCTTACTTAGGGAGAAAGGGAGAAATGGCATCAAAGTATCCAGGAAAAACCAAAGGCCTACTCAAGCTCGCTGTCACGCTGCTCCACATCCACCAACTCCAAAAGGATCCTTCTCTGTTTATCCCCATGCAAATAAAAGCAAATTCAGTCTCCAAATATTCCTTGAAGATTTTCATTTACAAATGCTTGTGGGGTAAATAGGTGATTATAGTTAAAGTTATATACCAAAGAGAGCAAGTTTCGCATTCCTCCTTTCTTCCTCTGTGTCCGCAGCAGAATACCAGCTGGAGTAAAGGCACCGGAAGTTTGACATAGTTGGCCTTATCTTTGCTGTGCAGGACTGGATAACTTCATGTTTGTAAGCTAACACCCAGATCTTATTTTTCCTTGAGAATATGTGACCATACAGCTTGCCAGATAAGCTGCTGCATTTGCAGGTGATAATTTGTACACAAAGGGTGACAACGCACATTCATGTCTTAAGTTCCACTCACAGATTATTGTAATATTGTTTCTGAAGTGTAGGAATGGCTGTGCTGGATCAGACCAAAAGTCCGATGTTCCAGTTTGCTGTCTTAAACCTTACGCCCTGCCAGATTAAGGAGGGGATTGAGGGGATACATTAAGATTTAAGGAACAGAATAGAGCATGTTATGCACAGAAGGAACCTTTTCACATCAGTTAACTAATAACAGCCTTCTTGAGATTATGATATTTAATAGCTGTCACTGTAACCCTCCTCCATCAGTAATAACTCAAGGTTTTAAAAAAACCTTCTTTATGCTTTTGGCAACTACAACATCCTGTGACAGTGTATTCCCCTGCGCAGTCCTGTACCTTGTGAAAGTAATACTTTCTCTTTGCTTGAAATTTAAGGGCATGACTTGACAGCCTTAGGCAGCAAAAGGAGAAGCAGCAAAGGAAACTCACTGGAGAAGATACTGACACTGATTGAACCAAACTGCCCAAGACAGCATGGAGGTACAAAGCTGGGCAGGGGTTATAGGCAGTGGAGTTGACAGAGCAGATCTCCATTTGCAGCCCTTTAACTCAGGGAGTTAATGCCCCAGCATTGCAGAGCTGAGACAGATAGGACATTTTGGCTTTATAGGTAGCTTAACCTGGAGCTTCATGCTCACTGTAAACCATCATAAACCAGAAGTGCAACCAGAAGAACTAGTCTTGGTCTTCCTTGCTGCTCCCCACCTCTTATTTCTGCTCTGGTGCCACCATGCCTTGAGGCCAGTATCTGGAGCTGTACAATAAATCAGATCAGTTAAAATTACTTGTTGTCGCGTTTTCCTGTATCATTTTAAACCAGCTCACTTCAGAGACCCAGTAGCCTGCAGAGCCCATAAAAACTTACTCTTAGTGATGGCTTCAGGAATGGCAGGAAAAGGTAGAGCTGTTTCTTTTAGCGGTAACAGTGACTGTTGTTAGTTTACAGTGACCCTGGAAACACAGTGCTTGACTCCTGGGCACCATCTGCTTGGTGGTGTGCCTTCTGACTGCAGACCGGCTTAATTCACTGCACTCAGATCACCCCACTGAGGCAAATACACCAGATCTGCCAGCAGTGTGCTGGACGCTGTCCTGATGGACACATACTCTGAGCAGAGGCACTCGCTGCTTTGCTCCCTCTTGCTTTCCCTCTGACAGAGTTTTTTCTCAGATCTTCACAACCGCATTTTGAGCAGTTAATATACTTATTAGGAAATAACTGCTCTTTATTGGCACTGAATGAACCTCTTTGCCTGGCTGAGACTTGGGAATGTAACATGTCATTTACAAAACTGTCCCGAGAGAGCACAGACAGATTACAAAAATATGCCTTGTATTCAGTCCATTTAAATGAGTAAGATGACAGCACAAGGATTATGCATTGGATTTACATGCTGAATGGTCACACTTAGAAACCTGATAAATTGCTTTGGAAAATGAAATAGTATTACCTTAGAGCAGGGACAGTGTCTAGTGCTCTTCATAGGAAAAACAGAGCAGTAGAAGGAAAACTGCAAATACCAAGATAACCTTATCTGCTTGAAATGAATTGCATAGTTGTAAGAACGGTGGTTTACAGGTATACAGGGCACAGTCCCTCTGCTGAAAGTGAGCCAACTCCCAGCTTTGAGGCACTGAATGTAAACAGATAAATTCATTCCTATTTAAATTTTATCCACCGATCTGAATTTGGTTTAATAAGCACGGAGATCTGGTTACACAATTGTTCCTGTCTGTTAAAAAACAACCCTCATGTGATAGGTGACATTTTCAATTCAGCCCATGCACATTTTAAAACAATACCCCTCATATTGCTTCATGTAGATGAAATACGGTCTTACACATTCGGTGCACAACCCATGCTGGGCCTGCAGTAATTCAATCTACACCCTCTTTTAGTATGAAAAACGCCATGTGATGTTATCAGTCTGGAATAACAGCAGTGACACCATGTATCTAATCTCCACACACTGCTCATCAGAAAACAAAACCTAGCAGCATGCCCAACCCCAATTAGGAAAACAAGCACAGAATGCAGGGAGACAGGGTAATCTGAGCAGCGATGCTGATATTTATTTCCAAGAAAAATGGTTACAAGTTAAAAGCAAAGGTTAACTGCTGAGTCAGATCCTCATCTTTGCTAAGATTTTGGTGCCAGGCCTTTGTCCGTTTTCACAAAAAGTCCAACTCTGATCTCATTCACAGGAGTTTGCACCCGCATAACTTCCCCAGCTTGGTTTGAATTACTCCAGTTGTGATGGAAATGAGAACAGGGTCAGGATGAGGGAAAAGACTGATGTTTCAAACAAAGGGCTGATGAAATGACAGAAGAAAATTATGTCAAAGCTCTCTCCTTTTTAAATGAAGGTTAACAGAAGTGCTAAAAGGCTTCCTCAGCTCCCCCAGCTAGTAGTGGAAGATCACAGCACCGCCACAGTCTAGCCCAGACATCTTTCTTCTATTGCATACAGAAAGTCAAACAAATGAAAATATATTTATTTACAAAGCACCTTCAAGAGCTGACACGATTGCCAGTGTTGTACCGAAAGGCGTCAACTCGTGAATCAATCGAATTTCCCCACGCCACAGCAGCGTCAGGAGCAGGTCTGGAGAAGAGCGCAAAGGGAGGTTGGGGCTTGCTGGGGCAAGAGCTCCCTCTAATGATGGCTGGAAGTCATTCTCAAGGAAGGAGAGAGCCTCGCGTCGATTTAGGAAATGCGTCGGGAAGATCCAAAGCAGCTCTCCTCCCGGTAATCTGGCACCCAGATGGAGCCGGGATCTCCACTTACTGGCCACTCTTTACTGACAGGCAGCAATAAACAGTAATTTAAGAGGAGGAACAGATTAGGAGTTGAACTTCTGTAGTCACACATGTGCACTTTTTTTACTGTGGCCCTAGCAGCTCGAGCTTTCTCTCAATTGTTGATGGAAGCAAACTCTTTACATACTCAGAGAAAACTGACCATATATAGGTACCAGCAGCGAGGCTGCCTGTGCAATTAAAGCCAAGTGCTATTGCAGTTGCACTGGAGGGATGGCCACTGCGTGAGTTGGAGAAGGGCATTTCTGACCATGTTGTGCTGCTTTTTGACCCAGCTGCCAACGACTATTCCATCTTGTTCTCTCTTACTGAGCTCTGCCTGTTTGAGGTAACACTTTAAGGTCTAATCTCACATCTGCAGAAAGCAGCAAAAGTTTTTCTGGTAGTCTTAGGGAGAATAGGGCTGAATTCTCAATTCACAAGCCCCACGTAACTTACCACACACAAAAAAAAAGTTCATTGGTTTCTAGTCGTTATTTCACTAATGCCTTTGGGTAGATTACAAAGCTCCTTTTCTAGAAGACTTTTAAAATCCCATCCTTTGGAGCCATGGAGGTTTCCAGTTACATAGCACTACTTATTTCTGTCTATGTTAGTAAGTGCTTAGATGATCTGGAATTAGCCAGCACCCAAAGGATGACTAAATAAAAAAACTTTTCTCCTTAAGTTTTGTCCTCAGTACGCACAGATAGTCACTTAAGAGCAGTCCACAGCAGCTGTACTCCTTAGCCTGGTGTTGAAAGTTTAACTTGAGCTTAATTTGGTCTATGTAGTGTGGTCTGCACTGTCATAAGGGTGTGTACTTTTGGTCCTGGACCAAAGTGGAGGGCAAATGCTGCAGCTCTGATCTGGCAGAACATTACATCCATTAGCACCCTTTGGGCACTGACAGTTCACACTCCATGCACAGTGCAGTGGAGGCCATCCTCTACTCCCAGCTATGGCTTATTCTGCAAACTCCCCAAAACAACAAGTTCTCCCACCTCCTCTGTTTCCTGAGCAACTACTGACTGATCTGAATACTTATGAAATCAAAAGAAGTTAAAAAAGACTCATGAAGATCCTATAGCCTCTACCTTCAACCAAATCTAATTAATGTAAGTTTGGGATGCATAGAAACTTCAAGAGTGGACATTTAATTAGAATTAGTAAATTGCGCAGAGAGAAGTTGGGAGTGAGGAAGAAACGTTTGCTTCTAAAAAGTATAGAAACTTCTCATTACTATTTAAATGGCCATTTTTTTTAATTTACTGCCTGTGAAAGTGTTTTTTCTAGCTACAAAAATGTGCTTAATGATAAAACGTACAGATAATCTTTCTGAAATGCACATAGGCCTGAAACCAAGGATCTATAGGAAGTCATTGGCCTGCTTTTCTAAAGGATTTAGTGACAGAAAACTGCAGTGCAAAATTTCCAGATCTTAAGGTGTCTAAACAGGATGTTCAAATGTTCCCGCTAGTTACTGAAATCAGCATTTAAGTGCTATAGCAGCTAACCACTAGCTTGATTCACCCAGTTTCCAACTTCATGTCTCCTTCTGGGACTTGTCTATGGAAATGGGGATGTGAGCATTAGCCTTCTATCTAGTAGTGCGTAGTCCTACAGACCACAGAAAAGGGAAAGGGTTTCTAATAAATTGTGCAACAAAACCTTGAAAATGCAAGGTCAGGCTACAAGATAACAGTTCTTTCTGCTTTTAAAATTAATGAATCCTAGCAAATGCAATCACATCACTCGTGCAGTACAACTAGTGCATTGCATGTTTACCTTGCACACCATTCAGGAAATCAGACACAGATGCAGTGAGCATCACTGCAAGAAGACTCCTGTGGGGAAGACATTAGAGTCAACATCTTCTAACTGTCCCTAACAAATGGCATGACTCTCAGCAGGCACTTCTACGGAGGTCGGAAGAAAGTGAGAACAAACAATGAGTGGAGAATGTAAATACCAGGCAGTCAAAGTGTAAAAAGGAACTGGTTTCCACCAGCCATGTTTTGACTGGAGTCCTGGGAGAGAAGGCAGCATGTACCTTGAAGCAATCACATTATTATGAAGAGCAACCAAAAAAACAACCCACAACTATTGCAGTTATTTAGAATCGTTCATCTTAGCCATTCAGCATCCCTCTTTACAGAAGGCTTGTGTGGAGGTGACAGCCCTGCAAGGCTTACCTTTACCATTACTGCTAACATCTGCTTTATCCCATCATATATACTTAGTATTGAGCAGCTTTACTGTCCTGAAAAAGACATGTGGGGATTCAGTGCACACCGAATTCATCAATATTACCCTTACCTGGCTGTGAGCATTGAGCTCTGCCCAGCTGAGAGAGCCTCCCTACTTTCCTCTGAACTGGAGGGAACACCAAGTGAGTCTCATAATGCACTTTTCTGATCACTGACCCAGAATAGCAAGGTCCTGCCTAACACTAATATTCACTTTTCAGTTCAGAAGCAGGTGAAAGTATGTCATGATCTACATATTTTAGAAAGAACAGGTTGGGTTTTCTGCCCTGTGTTGGGTATCTGTCTGTGGGAACACCACTTTCCCAAACTGTCTTGTGGACCGGCTCTGAGTTTAGTCCACTCAAGAGACTGCCTAGGACCCATTCGGAATTAGTTCATGCACATCAACAATTCTGTGTTTTTTCCCTGTGTGCAGGCCCATACACTGTGGCACCTGTGGTGTAACCAGAGCAATGATCCACCATCGAGAAGGGGATGCCACATCACTAGTGACAAAGCCTCAGACCATCCCAGCCAAGGGGAAGAAAGCAGGTCAGTACAACATCAAGGATGTCAGATACTCCCAAACAAGTGAGCCACAGAGTATGAAAATGCAAAGTATCAGGCTAAAAATGTCCAAAATAAAGGATATTAGGACAAGGTGTCATGAAGATTGACCTCTTTCTGAGGTACAATAACCAGAGGACTCAGCGCTGTTGACTGCTTTTCATCACTGAAGTTAGAGTGCTGTCCTCGGCAAGCTGTGGAGCTGGGTCCTCTGCAATAATGAAGCTCCTTGTGTTTATGGATGTGTTTAACAGCCCAGCCCAGCAATGCCAAATCACTTGTCCAGCTTTACTGCAGACAAAATAAAACAGCTCTAGCAAGATAAGCATATCCTGGAAGGCTGGGATTTTCCAGCAGAAAGGGCCAAGTCTCTGTTGGTGGCAATTGGCACTGCTGCGCTCAACTCCACGGACAGGTGCCAAATGACCATACCAGAGATTTTGGCAGTGGAACAGAAGTCGTAATAAATTACTCTGTGAAGCCTTGTGTGCGCTTCACCTAAAGCATTACAGCCTGCCCTGCCACTCTAAAGCACTCCAGAAGTATGGAATTCTGCTTATCAGCACAATGAACCAACAAAAACCCATCAGGAAAATTCACCACCACCCTCAGTAGTATGAAAGCAACATCCACCTCACCTCCAGCGAGGAGAAATCCCAGATACCTTTCCCAGAAGGCTCTCATTGCTCCAGCTCCTGAGGCAACAGTCCCAGGGGAAAGAATAACAGCATCTGGACCAGGGTCCATGGACGGGGAAGATTGACACAATGACTGCAGCCACAACTGAGCACAAGAAAACTGTGTCTGGCTTTTGTTCTTCCAGATGCATACCGCAAGGGCTCCCAGACAGTCATCCTCATCCTCTTCCACCTGCCACCAAACATCACAGTGATTCACTGCCAGGCCCAGGCTTACCACAGGGCCTTAGAGATGCTGCAGCACTTACAATGGTACATGGCATGTGCTTGGGCTGATGTGAAGAAATAGTCATGCTGCTTCGCCCACTCATTGCTAGGGTGGCTTCCTCCATTGCTAGGGTGGCCTCCTCCTCATATGACATAGTTCAGATGTCTCCCTTGGCCCCAGGTTGACCAAGTCAAACTGCTTCTTACATTAAAACCCTCTGAAGCTGGACTTTTTAAGTCTTCAGATTTCCACAGATATTTGGCTTGGGAGTCTTGGACTGGCCTGTCCCAAAGGTAAAAAAGACACACAGGTCCAAACTGAGTTTTGTCCCAGCCTGGCTGAAGGTGTCAACTGCTGCTAAAGTTGCCCAGCAGATTGAGAAGTGGAGAATGGAGCAGGAATCAGGCTTGTCAGTACTTGACCATTTGTTGCTCACCCTGCTAAGTCAAACTTAAACTGGACCATGCTGAAGAGTACAAAACTAATGTGGAGGTGTGCCCTTGTGTGGGTGAAGCTTGGTAGACCTTCACTACTTTGTCTCTTACTCTTTACACCTAGATTACTCATATTTAGCATCCCAAGTACACTCAATAGCTGAATATTTCTGAGAACCCTTGAGAGTCTGGTGATATCCTCAGCTGCCTACCTGATCTCATCCAGGACTTGGTGGACACTGAACCTCCACACAATAACTCCCAGTGTGATTTTATTGTACTTTAATTAGTCTCTGCAGGAAGCCAAATGCCATTCCTGCCCCTGGAACCAAATTATTAGCTGGCAAACCAAACTTCACAGAACGAAGCAACATGACAGTGGTAATGAAAACAAGACAAAACCAAAAAACTGTGAACGTTTTTATTGCCACTGGAGCCATCAGCATCCAGAGAGTATACACAGAGCTGTCAGCAATGCCTCTTTGGGACCCAGTCAAAACAAAGCTCCAAGTCAAATTTCTTGCCTGACCATTACATCAAGTTTTAGTTTCATTCTCAGTCATGGCCTGCCACTGATCACATTATGAAATTCATTAGGGAAGAGAAAATTGCAGTTATTTCCTTGATGGAGCTGAGTGGTGCTATTGCAGTATAGCCAGGAGCAACCAGGGAAAACATGTCCATTAGAGGCTGGTATAATCCCACCAGGATCACAGCCAAGCAGTCACAAGACAAAGCAGCAGTCTGAGAGATGCACTGACAAATCACAGGGTAACTTTTTAAAAAGAAGGGTGTTTTGCAAGGCATGATCTTGTGGGTCATATTGGGAAACAGATGTACAGAAAAACCTCAAGAAAATGGAAAAGAGTGAGAGACTAACTATTCTACAAAGGTCTTCCTGCTGTAGTTTTGTGTTATAATAGAAGAACCTGGTGGCTTCTTTTATTGTCATTAGTGATTTAATTAGGAAACATGTCGTCTCACACTGCCTAGTTCCCACCCCATTGCCATCAAATGTTTCATTTCTTCTTGTTTTCTCAGCACAGGTAATGACAGAGCCATGATATAAATGAACAGAGCCTGCTCAGTTTTATTGAGAAAGTGTTAGATGGAAGAAGGCACCAAGATCGTCACCACAGATATCTCACATGTTAGCAGAGATGTAAATGAAAAGCAAATAAAAAAAGTCTTAAGGGAAGCCTTCTTTCATTGCCACAGAGTGGTTGTG
Organism: Baryphthengus martii; assembly: GCA_013396935.1. Lineage (NCBI taxonomy): Eukaryota > Metazoa > Chordata > Aves > Coraciiformes > Momotidae > Baryphthengus > Baryphthengus martii. Next base: position 119,266 of record VWZK01018574.1, on the reverse strand, counting down.
ATTGAGCACAGGTAGCTTTCACAAGGCAATGGTTTTCTTTGTGGGACTAATTTGAACAATTTCCCACAGAACAGAGCTGCTGCGCTGGAAAGTTTGAAGCCATAGGCTGAGGACCCCGAACTGACAGTATGAAGGGACACAAAGCCTGAGTCGGTCCTGACTGCCTTGGATAAGAGTATAGTGCAATTCTCACAAACCACAACTGACAAGGTGCACTGGGAGATTGGAGGGAACTTGTTTCTTCTGTTAGTAACCACAGGAGTTTCTTGTGGTCGGTAGTTCTGAGAACGGGAAGCTGGACAAGCCGTAGGTGCGGGAGATTCTCGCCTCCTCTGGGGTTACCCACCCAGCCAGAGCTCAACTGATTAGGAGGGTATCAGAGTTACATAATGACATTTCTGGGCTGTTTTACTGTAAAGATGTGGGGGGCCTCTTCGAAGCAAGGGATGGGGGTTGTGGATAGCAAAGCCACAAGAAATTGAATTTAAATAGGAGAACAATTTAACAAATTTGTGCAGTACGTAACATACAACAAACAAATATAAGTAAATTATAGCAAGCCATTATCTAAAATCTATTTGACCTATTAGCGTATTTTAGACTGGCTGTTTTCCTTTTAAAATGCCTATAAAAGTGCTTGGGATCCATAGGGATCTGTCTCTCCTAACATCATACATCTGAAATATGGACACCTATCATTGAGATAATCACTGAAAGCTCCAGAAAAAAAAAGAAATTAAAAGCCCATTAAAAGAAATAGACACTTTTAGGATGTTCTTATGGTAGCAGTTTTAAATGTTTACTTCAGAATGCATCAAACTTTTCTCTGGACTCCAGTGGCTAACAAGAGCGTGTGGTTGCTAGATCTGTGTTCTAGATGCTTATATTCACCCACAGGAATGCCGTCCCAAATGTCCTAACATGTTTAATAACACAACATAATAATGAAAACTTTCAACAATATTTTAATAGAAACTAGTTCAGCTTCCTATAGAAAGTCCTTTCCAGGTTTTTGCCATTATAGGAGGCATCAGCCACCTCCAAATTGCATGTCAAATGGATGCCTTATGTAGAATGCATCCATCAAAGGCCACCAAATTGGTGTTTTATGAGGCCAGTGTGTCAGAAGACATTGCCACCTCCCACAGTGGAGTTATCGCATGTCGTTTTCACAGCAAGGCTGTGATATAGCTCAGACAGTTTTGCAGACAGAGTGGTTTTCTGTGTGGAAGAACTACAAGTTAACTTACCACAAAAAATGACCATGAGAGATCAGACTACCTGAAAAAAGGTGAGAGGAGAGTCATTCCTCAGACCCCTTCCTGCCTGCTGAGACCAAGAGTGGCAATGATTTCAGCAATATATTTAATAATAAAAAAAAATTAAGACATTTTTAAAAAACTCTGTTTTTCAAATGAATACCAGCTTCACAAAGGAGGGCTATAATTTCTCTGGTGTGTTTCTTTCCTGTTAGGTTCTTCATTCACAAGGAAATTCGAGCATCTATCTATATACTTCCTACAGCATTAAAATTACATATGGATTTCAGATGGCAATGTTCATTAGACTCTATCAACTCAGATCAACATCGGGAAGAACGTTCTTATATCATCTCATTGGATGTTAAAAAAATAACAGAAAAGCTGCAACTGTTTGGATGTTTTGTGTGATGATACTCTGAGAGACAAAATATTTCAATTCCCAGCTCTAAATCTATTGAAGAGATTTTTCCTGACACACTCTAAAATGATTTATTGTAGGTCAGAGGGCAATTGCAATGGGAAAAGATCAATCACACAGGAAGAGATAAGTTTTTCCCTTGATCTTTTTTTTTTTTTTTTTTTTT